>JAVQJF010034493.1:0-13135 GCA_036023855.1 Gadopsis marmoratus | reverse complement strand
CCCCCCCCCCCCCCCCCCCCCCCCCCCCCCCCCCCCCCCCCCCCCCCCCCCCCCCCCCCCCCCCCCCCCCCCCCCCCCCGGCTTGGGAGTTTGCTTCAGGGTAGAAATGTCTAACATTCAAAGCAGAAATAAAGTGGAAACAAGAACAAGCATTTTAAATAAATACTTAAATTCAGAGTGCAAGTAAATACAAGTAAATCTGTGGGTTATTTATCCTACACACCTGTCCATAAGACTTCATGGTGTGTTGCCACTTTATTTAAATGTTTACACAGTTTAACATTAGAGGAAAACATCGGTGAGGCTCAAACATCGAAACTGCTGCGTTCTAATGATCGTAATCTTGTAGACTACTTTATCTTTCGGTACCGGATCTGGTCCACGGTGTTCTTGAACATATTAATATTTAGGTCCCTTGCAGTTTTCCCTTTTTCTCCCAGTTTGGAAAGTCCAGCTCTGCTGTACCACAGGCTCCCTCTCTCCACCTGGAGACGGTGGTAGATCATGCGTCAAGCCTTCTCTGAAACCCATTTACGTTTTGGTTGGGGTCCGATATTAGATGTCGCCTGCAGAAGCCTCACAACGGGACTCTGGATGAAAGCGTGGTGTTTGGATTGTGGTAAACAGCATCAAGATGAAGCTTTTCTAAGCATTTACTGTGTGGCTTCCTGTATTGGAGGATGCAAGATGTTGAGGAAATGACTTTGACATTCGGTCATTTTTACAGCTTTATGTGGTTGGTCATGGGATGTGTTGACTTCCTGCACCAGCAGCGTTCGGACTCACCGCGGCAACGACCTAAAACGGTTTAGTCTCGTCGTGAATCTCTGGTCTGAACTGGCCCTTATTCTCAATGTTTCCACGGATGGCTGCTTGGGCATGTAGTCAGTAGAAAACGTGGGAAATAAAGACACTAAACACCTTGCTCTCACTTCACCTGACAAAAACTCAACCAAACTTTGTCCAAGACAAAGACGGGAGGAAAATAATGTCTCGGGGGGCTTTCTGGCGAGTGTGTTTGCACAGCGGTAACTCGGAGGACAACTCCCTCTCAACATCCTTGATTTTCTTTTCCTCCGCTGCCTTCTGATTTCCACACCTGAGCTGAAGTGAAGCTTTACACCTGTGTTGGCTTCCGAGCACATCAGAGTCACTTGGGTTTCATACTCAAGTACAGATATTGAATATTTCTCATATAAAACCCTCTTTCACAGCATGTGTTTTTTTTTTTTTTTATCCAAACCCCTTCGTAATTACGTAAGAGGTTACTGCAAGTGGACATTACCTCCTGTACTGACAGGATCAGACAAACTGGCAAACCTGGCAAGGCATCTGTGTGGTTTCAGTGCAACCGTTCAAAGAAACATTCATGTTTGTCTTACGTTGGAGAGGTCTTTGCTTTTTAATTTGTGACGCTTGAGTGGATTTGAGTCGCCGTGTTACTGGTCAGGACCAGGGAAGGGGTTGTTGGACGGGTGTAGCACCTGTGCAGTTCCTGGAAATGTTTTTCGAGTGCATTTGAAACTGTCAATGAATGGATCACTAATTAAATCCTTAACCAACTTACTGCATGCGGTAAAATGCAGTTTGACTGGGCTCACGGAGTGTTCACTTTCTCAGATTTTCTTAGAGCATGTTATGTTAGCCGCTTTCTCACGTTGACATCTTCTCGCTGGTGTGATTCTGTGAAACATTTTGTTACTGCTAGTCCACTGATTTGTGTGTGTGTGTTTGATCCTGCAAAACAGGTCTTATTTATGGAATTGTCGTCTATTTCACCATGACAGTTACTAACAATTGATTTAAAAAAAATAATTTTTACTATTAAGGTTTATAATCTCACGTCAGGACCTTTTTTCTTTTTTTTGCACACTACTCCCACTGACAAGAGTTGAATTCTGTAAGCTGCGGATCCTCAGATTCCAGTCATCCCTGTGGAAGGTGCCTGTTACTCTTTAAATTCCAGTAAGTTCGCCTGAGAGAAAGATTGGTATGTGTTTACTACTGCCGGATCATCGTCATGAGGTTATGGTAGCCAGCATCTGTGCCTAAAGTAGTGACTTTGTGAGCTCGGGGCGCTGCTGTATGTGTATCTGACCAATGTAACATGCCTTTGCTTCCACGCAAAAATCTGTTAAAACATCCACCTCAAATAACAGGAAGGGAGTGCACTCAAAAATAAAGTTGTTTGCGGCAGCCTCGTTCGTGCCCACTTTAGAACTAAGGGCACTGTGTAATTTTTGCATTGCTGCACTGCGTAAAGATAATTTGTACCGCGTCATGATGATTTGTCGCCACCGTGACATTGACAAGTGTCACGGTGGTCCACCAGGATGAATTTGTTTCTGCTTCCTGTCGAATGACCCGCAGGATGTTAGCAGCAGACCCTGTGTTAAATCAGTGACGCTCCACACCCAATGCATGCTGTAGCTGTGACTACGTGCTACATTTAATACTACGTACAACCCAGTACAGTGGTGATTGACAGTCTTAGTGTAATTGTGTTAATTTTGTAGCATATCAGTTCCAGTATAAACAACCCCGTCCTTCCACAGTGTTGAATCCGTTTTCTTTCAGGTGATACGGCGTCGACCACAGATGGTAACACTGTTTGGGTGCCCGGTTTTCACACGGATGTATGAGAAATTAAATCCTTAACACGGCTACGGTTGCCTCGAGGTCTCGTCTTTTGTTCCCCCAAGAAAACACAGTTTCAGCTACCCACTGAATAACAAAGGCAAGAAAACCTCAAGACTTTAATGACAGGCATTCACGAGCACATTCTCGGGCACTCAGATCCCGATGAACGCTTGCTTTACAAATCGCTAATCGACTGTTAGCAGTTTCACGCACCTGCATAGGCAGATTTCTGCGTGTAGTGTTCGCCTTTTGTACTTTGAAAGACCAATACTGCTATTTTCAGATGAGAAAATAGATTTTTCATACACTCACAGCTCCACCTGTCCCATCAACATCACTAATGTGACATAGACGCAGGACAAAGGCATGACGCATCTATCTGACACTTTCTATTTTGGGCTGGGAAACCTCATAATAGATTCTTTATATCTTCGTATAGCAATTTCATTCTTAACGCACAAGTAAATCTTGCTGCTGCAGTTGTGCCGTCCTCCAGACTTGGTTCCTAAACAGGACAGGAAATGCAACAGAAAGCATTCAATTGCCCACAAACTTAATCCCAGCTTTTCTTTTTAGACAAGCTTTTGCAAACTCACCAGTGGACAAGCAACTCTGCTGCACTGCTTTCACATATATTTTAGGCTAAACGTCTTCTTCCCACTGGTAATTTAAAAGCCAGTGGAATGTGGAAAATGACGGTAGGAGTGCAGGGGCGGGAACAGATATGCCTTGCTTGGTCACTTTGGTGTCTGAAATCCGTAGCTGAGATGGCGTTTGATTGATTTGTGTTTTGACCACATGTGCCAGACCCGCCTGCTATTCTCAACCCGTAATTCCTCTCTGAATTCAGGCATGCGACTAATTTACTGTAGGGGCAGGATTTCTTTTCTTCCCTCTCTCTTCCAGGGAGCAGAAACTACCCATTTTCTGTTACAGGGCCCTGCACCGAGTGCTGTAAGTGATGCCACCTGTCAGCCTGACAGCTTATTCTGCATGTGGGGATGGCCTTTATCAGCTGCGGCTGTGGGGACCAGGAAAATGTCTGCCACCTGCCAAGCATTTCAGACCTTTGACTCTCTTCTTTAACAGGCTGCATGTGTCACGGCGACTCCATTAGTTTACAGTTCACTTGAGTGAGTATTGCACATTTTGAAGTTGGTTGGCTTGGTCGTAAGAGCAGGCAGGTCTAGAAAAAGTGCCTTTAAAAATGTTTTTTTTAATAAATTAACTCCTTTCCAGGGTGTTGAAGTGCACAGCAGATGGTCTGCCAGTGCAAATCTTGCAAATGCGCCCTGCTGGTTCTGTCATCATGGGTCTGCATTTATTGAACATAGACTTTTCCTTCTGCTTTGCCGTCTTCTTGGTTTGAGTTGGGAGTAATACTTTACTATAGCTGGCTGGAAATACAAGTAGAATTACAACTTATTCAAAGGACACTCTCACTTTCAGTCCCTGTGACAAGAATCAACATTAAAATTGGTTGTGCAAAGATTGAGTTGCTGTTAAGCTACTTGAAGTGTTGGTTTTAGGACAGCGGGCCAAATCATGTTGTCATGTTCCCATCACTGCTTTATGCTGGAGCAGGAAGTTGTTTTGGCGCTGCTACAGTACGAGGATACTGTTTACCTTTTCCCAGTGAACTCTAGAGTTTAATATGCACGTCCAACATGTCTTCCAAAGACGACCATAACTTCCATATCAGAAACCGTTCTGCTGCTTTTTCTGTCAAACTAATGTTGTCTTGCAGCCATGTCCACCCTACAGCATGTTGTTGCAATGCATCCTGTGTGAGGACGATGAAAAATTGCCCAAAGAAAGCGCAATTCCTCCCGCCGACGGGAAGTGTCGGAGGAAAACAGCAAATCTGCACCGCGGGCCAAACTAAGGAGGTTTTAATAGAATTTCTAAAACACCAATTGCGAAACAGCAGGATAGCATTTTCTGATTCCGAGCGCCCTGTAATTTCAAGTGTGTGGGTTCAAGCCACTTATTTTGTGGCGATGGCTTTACTGGCGAGTTCTCCAAAAAGACAGAGGCCAGCGCAGCCGAGGGTTGAGCTAGCTCCCTTGCCTTCCTTGCTGATTGACCGAGCCGCTTCCCCTTTGGTATCTGGCCACAGTTGTTCTGCCCTCATGGCTAACCTCACTGGGCGTAGCTGTCCACCATTGGGTGTTTAGAAAGCCCAATAGGAGAACACCTGCTTCTGGATTTATTTATTCCGTCTCTTGCACAAACACCCATGCAGTCTGTTTATGGATGCACATGGAGATCGCTTGGGGTAAACAAATGCACAAATCTGCCTTTTTGCTAAACTGATGTCTAAACAACAACCAAACATCCTCATTCTCTGGTATCCTTATTTGCCACGCATGGCCCAAAACATACTGTACGTCGCATTATTGCCTAATCTGGGCTTTACGTCACGTTTCCTCCAAGCACTATCCTTTGCATTTCCCAAACCGGGGACATTCTTGTGGTCTTCATGGAAATAAAATGACAAACAAATGAGCAACAGCAACAAAAAAGACTCTTACATTCTACATGCAGTATCACGCCCTTCATTTTATAGGAGCAAAACCACACACTCTTACAGACCCGGGGCTCAAGGAAGAAAGGGAAGCGACATGAAGCAGAGGAGTGAACTAATTTATTCTTGCAGTAGATCATTAACAAACTTAAATAGAATATTTGAAAAGGAATGAACCGAGGTGAGCCACAAAGGAAAAATGATTTATCAGAAAGAGAAAATCCTGCAATGCAGTGACGCATCGCCTAGTAAAAAGAAAAGGGTTTCTTTGCACCGTTTTGTGTGTCCTGGCCAGCCTTTGTGCAGGGCTTTAAGAGAATACAGATATAACATTAAACCACAGCGGAGGGCAAGAAGTCCTTTTGAACAGTGAACTTGTGCATTTTTGTATCCGGTGCCAAGACATCTGTGTGGTGACACACCCTGTAATTATAAACGAAACGAAAATAAATGCCTTTTGATTATTTCCATCCTCACTGCATGCACAGACAATAAGGCCTGTTATGACAATTACGACCAAAAGCTTTAGAAATTCTTCCTCCGACACGACGGGGGAGGTGTCTCGGTAGCACCATGGCACGGTGGAATCCTAGACGGGGACCGAAATGACAAGGTTTAAAATACCGCGTTTGCATTGTAAACACTCAAATATTTGAAGCCGTAGTGACCACTGAATCTGTGGGGTAAAGCTGAAATGTGTTCATCTCTTTCCAGGGTGGAAACAATCAAAAGCCCTAGTCTTTATTTATCTTTGTAGATATAGGCTTTCTCGCTTTTAAATTTAAACTCGGACCTAGGCCGTTTTTTAGTGGATGGAAAGTGGCAGCATTTGCCAGGAGAGTGTGTAGGGAAGTCTGGGCAGGGTGGCTGCAGCCTATCAGCGGCCCATGTGGAGGGTTTGTGATGAGAGGGTATGTTAAAGGGCGCTCAAACAGATGATGGTGACTCACAGCACTGTGCAAACAACTCAACAGCCCTGCTCTCGTGTCTAAAAGGCACACTCCAACACATGTGACAGAGCGTGAGTGCGTACAAATAGGTGTTTTGTGTGGTGTCTGTGCAGCCGTTTACTTTTGATATGAGCTGCTGTTTCCCTGAAGGGGCGTATGGAGGGCCTTTGCTTTTTAAACATTTGTGCATTGATCACGAACATGCGTGTTCGGAGTGCTGGTTGTATTTAGAGCTTCTAGAAATAGGCCGATGCTGCATAGATTCACCAAAAATACATTTTGGGTCATTTAGAAAAGGTCTCCATTAACTTAGCTTAGCCTAAAGACTGAAAGCAGCGGGAAACAACTGGCCTGGTTTTGTGAAAGATTGAACACTTCGAAAGGTCTGGAGCCATGACAAGTGCAATCGTCCAGTTGTGATGTTAAATTAAATTGTCATGGCTTTTAATCATTGAACAGCCCTCATTTTACATATAGCTTATCATCATAACTAAATCTCCAGAGATACTTTATAGAATCCTGACATCATTATTTTACAACACAGTCATCTGGACATTTTTTATTGCCCCCGTGTTATTGTACCCGTGAACTGCTTTAATGCAGAGAACAGCGAGTGATCGAGCAATGGTGGCAAGGAATTCGTTACCGGGATTTTAGACTGTGGAAAGCAGTAAAGCACGCTTTAAAGTCCCCCCTCCACTCAAAAATACGTTTTTTTTCCTTCTCGTTCCCACTGTTGAATGTTTGAGCTTCACTGTGCAGAGTTTGACGCTAGAAGGATGTTTTCACATTAATCTGCGGAAAGTTTGATTCTGGAATTTTTAATGAGCCAGAAGGAGTAGATGGAAATCGTCTTTTTTTTTTTTTTTGGAAAACACATGTCTGACACGCATTATTGTTCCAAGCAGACTGTTTGTGCATATATACTGTATATTGTTAATACATGTCTGGAGGGGACCTTTTTAGAAGATCGCATTTATTTATTTACACAAAAAAATGTTGTCCGGGTTTTGCTCCTAATGATGTGCTGTTGTTGGTGCGAGCCATCTATATCAGAGGATGCCTGTTGCTTTATTGATAACGCCATATCTCCTAAGAGGTGATATAATCATGTAGAGCTATCCAGTGTACTGGACAGGTTTTGGATTATTGTGGCTTCATCCCAGCATTTGTCATCACGGATTGTTGAGTCTCATTGTGTGTATGGATGTCAGATTATTTTCCCCATTGACGTATTGCTACCCGTCTCGTTAAACAAATACACACACACACACACACACGTTCCTCAAAGGATATCCAGAAAGGGGACGAGGATAACGCCCGCCAGAGAAAGGGCGCGCAGCTAAAAGACATTCCTGTAGGTAGAGGCCCTGTTTTCCTTACCCCAACAAATTGACACAGTTGTTGGTGATGGCCCGGGATTCCTCCCGAAGCACAGCCCACCAATAATAAACTGTATGGCAGCTGACACCACAAGACACCTGCACAGCTCCCTGACACTGCAGGACTGTTGGACGGGGTTGGTGTGGGCAGAGGTGGGCTGGGGGGTCCATGGGGGCCAGCAGACAGGTTGGTGGTGCGTGGGGGTGGAGTAGGGCAGTTAAAATGAAAGCAGTCCGCACCACCTGTAGGACATTGTCAAAGCACAAAGGAGGGGCACAGTATGTGTCAGCCTGCTGTCAGCTTCTGTTTGACTTGAATTTGTAGATCCGCCTCTTTCAGTCGTGCGGCTTTGACAGATTAGCCAGGGGTCTGCGGAGTAATTCGCGTCTGTGGGTTTCACTTATTGTCAGGCTGGGGATGCCGCCACAGTTTTCACAGCACTGTTCGAGCTTCACCGTTTGTTTCTGGGCACATAAACGTCTTCATAGTGGATCTTATTTTTTGAGGGCGGGGCACCCACGAGGACTTGCGATGCTTTGTTGTGTTCATCAGCAGCACGGCTCCTGGATTTAAGGGAAACTCCTGACCTGCTGTTCTTTACCGGTTTTTGTAAGGTCACTTTAGTGTTTTCCTCTAGCCAGCTGAAATTTCAACTGTGAAGGCAAAAAAAAAAAAAAAAAAAAAAGAGTTTCAAAGAGGAGCAAACGGAATATTGAGTTTCACAAAGAGCCAGAGTCTCTACCTGGGACCTGTGCAGCGCTCAGCTTCTCAGGCACTAACCGGGCTGATGTTTGACATAAAGAGGGGGCCTCTCACTCGCTGCCCTGTGAGGTCACAGCACCTGTTCTTGGTAATTGCAGGCAGGTGACGCAAGGCCTCCGCCTGCTGTCCATGCTGTAAGGTGGAGGACCCCCGGCTCCCTCCAACACCAGGGCTGGAAGTCACGTTTGGCTGTTTGCAGCAGATAAGCGAGTCTGACTCGATCTTCCATCCCCCAGTTCCGCGAGAGTGAAATGAACTTTGGCTTACTTAACTTTGGCGTTAATTAAACAACATGTAATTGTGTGTTTTTATTTAAGCAGTTTCCAGGTTTATTTTCTGTGCGTTGCACATGAATACTGCATATCATTGTCACAGTTATTTAAAAAAAGTAATTTCACTTTGATTTTATGCACCTGTGTTGTTTCCTGAAAAGCACAGAGAAAATTCTGGAAGACTGGAAAGTAAAATGGAGCCAACGCTTAATTCCAGTTTAATGCAGAATGTAATGTTGCGATGATAGATTCCGTGACACGATAAAAAATGTTTCCAGATCATTTATACTGTGGTAGTTATGTATTTTTAATATCTGTGAGCGAATTGTGTGCAGTGTTGCAAATGATTGAACAGGACTGCTTTGTGACAACATTGGATTTTTATCATTTTTGCATGTTGTATTATATATAAAACATTTTGAACTTGAATTTTCTGACGATTTTACTGATTCTCCATTGGACATATTAGTGATCTTAGTGTGTATTCCCAGATCTCAGACATTACTTTTGTGAGTTTAGAGTTCATAGATATGATGGCAACAGCTATGAAAATAAGAGTTAAGTTTTAATAAATAAAAATGATCCTTAACATTTTACATGGTCTGCAGATGATCTTTATGACCTTTTACAGAGTTTTCTGTATTTGTTTTTATTTTGACCAAATTTTGAATATTCTTCATGAATACTGCTGTATACCCTGACTTATTTAAACGAAAAGAAATCAACAGCAGCTACATATTCCTGCAAGTAGTTTTCAGTCCACAGATAATCCGGTCTGGCAGCAGGAGAACCTGGATGTTTTCGATGCTGCATTTTGTGTAGAGAAACATGACATCAGGAAGGAGCCTGCTGACGCCAATGTTTTATCTTCATATACTTGGTTCACAGTTGGAAAAGGTACAGTTATAAGATTCAAGAACATTACTGAGCTGACCGTACTGATTTGTGCATCTCCACAGACAAATTTGGCTGATATTTTTATCACCACCACCCAAATGCTACACGCCTCCGTCACCTCTCCGACCTGGGCCAGCTGATGATGTCTTTTCAAGGCTGGCCGCGGGAGGACAGAAGCCAGTAGATAGGGTATCTGGCCCAGGCCTCCAGCCAGCTGTGAACCCGATAGCATCTGTTTTAAACGTTTGAGAAACGGAGAGAAAGGAGCCCTCTTTTCTCCTGAGCTCTGGAGCGCTAGTTATCTCACGCCTTTCTAGTAAAGGGTTCCACAGATGGCCCGTGTCCTGACAGTTATACAAATGTGATATCACCAGCCGAGGTATTCCGCTTGGATCCTCTTACTGTGTTGCTGTCGGCCGACAAGTGGGGCTCATTCATGCGCCGAGTAAGCGAGGCACAGTCGGACGGAAAAAGACTCGTTTTCTTTCATTCTTTTCTGCCTCATCTTGAGAAACGTGTCGTTTCATCTTTGCCAGACAAAACAACCTCTTCGCACCTGAGCGTGTCCTGTGTTTGGAGTTGTTCCCATCCATTGTCACCGTGTGTTATCTAAGCCATCACATCAACATGAAAAGCTCATTTCATGTCCTGCTGTCACCTGAGGGGATTTGGACAACATGCCTTTGATTTGCTTTGTCTGAATCCGGTGACAAAACCATTTGTCATCCTTTTTTTTTCTTCCCCAGGTTATGTCTGGTTTGAGCTCACTTCAAAGACGTGGTCTCTGATGAGCAGCCGGGAAGCTGCCTTTAGATTTATGGGTTTTGTTTGCGCTGGAGGATCCAAGCCTTTCTTGTTCTTACTCACTGAGTTCTAATCAGAAATCACTGTTTGGATTATAGAGAGCCACGAGCCCACCCTTACATCCAGTAGTTCTTTGTCTCTATGGTGAATAAATCTTTTGTCCATTTCACCCTTCCTGCGGTTCGCCCTCATGAACAAGCTGCACACGTGCATTTGTTGACAAGCTGAAGGATGTAGATTTGTCCTGCAGCCTTCTACTTTGCGACGCTCTCACCGAAGACTAAAATCCAGTCTGAAATTTACTCTTGTCCGGCCTCTTGCTTGGTCGCTCTCTTTTTCTCTTCGTAGCATCCTCCGTGAACGTCCTCTTTGGTCTCCTTGCCTCTGCCATCGTGCCCTTACTGAGAATACCGAGCTACGCCCATGTGTGACGTAGTAGCTTAAAGCGTTACGCACTTCTTGCGGGAGATCGTACCCGCTCAGCCCAAGTTACGTAGTGCAAGAACAGGCCTTCGGGATGCCAAGTGGGTATGAAAGAGGCGACATTCTCCCTATTGCAAGTCAGTGTACCATCACAATGATTTTGAAGCTGTTATTTTAAGGTAAAACAGTTGCATAATGTTGCTTTAAGGGAAAACAAAAGAGGGAAACCTCAAGATGGGCAACAAAGGAGGGATCCCTCTTCCAGGATGGACAGACATGCATAGAGGTTGTAGACAGAAGAAGCAGTAATAGAGCTACAACATGTACTAACAGAATGATTGTGTTAAAGCTAGACTGCCTGATTCTGTGTAACAGAGTGAGCTTTACAATAAACTGTTGAACACGACTATAGTGCCAGAGTTTGGGGAAATTGAATCTAGACGTTCTGGTTACAGTTAGGATAAAACTGTCGTACTCTACTCTGCATCTTTTGAACATGTAAGGCTGTTAGATTTGATCACCTTTTTAAGTTATCCACACAACTTAAGAGTATACATTTTTAACTCAGGACTCCACATTTCAAGCTACATTCTTGCCTGGACTGTAGGTGTGTTGGAACGGAACTGAGACTCTAGTTACTCTAAGCCGAAGGATTTAGCACGAGTCCCACGCACTTATCTGAGCAGGATATTCTGTAGACAGTCCACCTCGGTGAGCTTGGGCCATCGCAGGGCAACATTAGTTGGAGTCATTTCGCATTTGGACCCGATTCAAAGTATAACATAAGCCTTTGCATTTCAAAGTGGGAGGATTTGTAACAGATCCCCTCTATCTGTCCACTTTTAACAAGTGACATTGGCCTTCCTGGCTTTTACTCAGGAGAGGCTTGATGGCCATGATTATTTACACAGAGGGTTTCCTTCTTTTTCTCTCTTTTTACAGTCGGTCATTTTCATAAGGGATCATAATACTCTTGGACAGGAAGTATCTGGCTATATAGACTACGCCCACAGACTCAAGACCCAAGATTTTGAACCATATTTCAGCGGAAAGAAGAGACTCATGCCAGGACACTCGGATTTATGGTAAGTCTCCTTCCATTGTACACACACATGTCCACGTTGGTTGGGGAGGCCTTGATTTGAGTGGGATTTGACAAGATTTGAAGGGTAAAGAAATCTTATTATCCGGGATTAAAGACTCAGGTTGACATAAGAGACCAATATAGGCTTGGAAGGAGCCGTGCAAAGGGCCAGTGTAGTTTGAATATACAGCACCAACCCCTGTGGCCTCAGCATAGATGTGGAATAAATATACACTTCTAATGTAAAGCTGAATCGAGATGCCAAAGTGCTCGAACCTGTCTGGAGAAGACAGACATGATTAGAGTCAGGATTAAAGTGGGTTTAAACCAAGATTATTGTGATCTTCTTTTGAAGTGCAGTACATTTGTCACCACAAGTGGCCACGGGGAGGCCTGAAGGTTACATACAGTGATAGATAAATAGATCATTCAACTGATTTACATTTAGAGGCCCTGAAAACATATTTACTTAACTCCTGATGTAACGGTCCTTTACAAGCAAACTATTGTGCGCCATGCTAGCGATTTCATATTAGAGGTTTCAGAATTTGTGTTTTTGTCCGTGATCGTCATGATGATTTGACGCGGGATTAATATATTTGGGTTTTTGATTGTTGGCTAAAGTAAGCACTTAAATAAGCACTTTTAAAATGTCACCTCGCTCTAGGAAATTCAAATTAATCAATAATGAAAACAAGTGTTTGCGGTTGTAGTCAGGTGTTTCCATGCGCTTCCATGCAGAGTTAGGATGACAGTTGCTGGGTGGGATGCCATTGTTAATCAATTCTGATGAAGAAATTTATACCCAACATTGAGGGGAAATATGCCGAGGATAAAATCTAGTTCTGTAGTCGCTATATGCTCCACTATGTTCAAGAGCTAATTTTTTCTCCCATTTAGTACTGGGCAGGTAGTGTACAGTGGGGGTTCATCAGAACAGTTGCCTTCTGCTGCTGGAAGTTAGGTTGATGGGCAGTGATTGTGAACTAAATCAGTAAAGATGTGGGCAGTAAAACCACGAGCTGAAAGATGCTAAAATGTTGACACCTTTGCATTGATAATACAAAAAGTATTCATTAGAGCAGCTTAAAGCCACTGCGTTTAGAATTTAAAAATTCCTGACTGACACTATAATATTGGAATAATTTGAAAAATGCTCTAATCCCATGAAAGATTCTACACGTAGCTGCTCTTAAGTTTGAAAACCAAGTTCTCAGGTGTTTAAATCCGGCACATTTAGCCAAGATACAGCAAGATACAACAACTGCACGAGTGTGAGGCAGTCGGGATGAGAGTCAGCACCTCCAAGTCCGAGGCCATGGTTCTCTGCCGGAAACCGGTGGATTGTCCCCTTTGGGTTGGGAGTGAGTTGTTGCCCCAGTCGAAGGAGTTT
>JAVQJF010034466.1:0-11566 GCA_036023855.1 Gadopsis marmoratus | reverse complement strand
TGCATTCTGAAGAAGATAGTACTGTGAATACTATCTGTGGTACAATGTAAAAACGCTGAATATTGTGCAATATGAAGTAGGTCAGCAGCTTCACTACAAATGGGTTTGGTGGAATCCTACTGTTCACCCACTGCCACAAATATTTGTGTACAAAATGTATATGTATAAGGCAGGTACTTTAATCATAAAGTTCAATTTGATATTTTTCAGTTCCAAATTCCTGTGACTAAATGTTTTGTGCCTTTGGAGATCCACTGTGATCAGTTGTAAAGTTGTAATGCACATGTGTACATGATAAACTCAGGCATAGTATTATTTACGTGCATTACATTATGCTGGCAGGCTGGCTACGGCTCCCTATTTAGACAGTCAAATTTGAAAGTAGCTCTTGGTTCAAAAAAGGTTGGGCACCCCTGCTCTATATTAACAAGTGCTATGAGATAACTGTTTTGATAAAGCGCTATATAAATAAAATTGAATCAATTAATTAAAAGCATTATCTGCGCTACCTTGGGGCAGAGTGTTGGTTGGATAGCTGGACTCTGGCAGCTGGTATGTAGGAAGTGGTGGCATCCCTGTGGGAGGAAATCCACCTGGCAACAGGTGGTTGAATGCTGCTAGCTGATTGGCTCCTGCTTGTTTTCGCCACCTGGCCCGTCGATTGCTGAACCACACCTGAAAAAACAGCAAAAACCAAAAGTATCAGTTTCATTAGTCCTTCTCTTTCAGTCAGAGTGGGCTTTCCTGTTTCATATGAATCAGTTACACATTATCCTGCAGCTTAAAGGGTAATTCTGGCATTTATAAACCAGGGCCCAGTTTTACATATTTTGGGGTCTAAATGACTAATAGGTACCAAAAGGTTTGGAATTGGTCCAGTAGAGTGCATCAGCCACCAGCCGTGAAACAGACTGCAATGACTGCAATGTAATGCTCAGAGGAAACTGCAACTATCAAAGTATGTCCTCTAAAAGTGCTTATTTTTTGTGAGTTCTCATGATAATGTAGAAAAATCTTGTTGTACACCAGTATTGTGTTCAGCTCTATTTGCTGATATAACAGCAAACACACACCTAAAATTACGTAGTGTATTCATGTGCATCAATAAGGTGATCAACTTTTTTTTCACTTAGGAGAATTCTGGTAGAGATATTCATACTCCAAACAAATTTACCAGTGGGTTGCAACGCCCATCTGTGAACGCACCAAGCATGTCTTCCGTCATGTACTGAAGAGGAGCGACGACAACAGTGTTGTGTACTCAGAGACTTTGCTTCCTCATCAACCATGCCAAAGAAGACTACTTCAAAACATGGCTCCTGTTCCAAGATCAGGCAGAATTACTAGCTCAACATATGTCAAGGTTCAAACAACAGTGAAGATGAACTGAGCTTTATTTTCTTGTGAAGCATTTCTTATTCTCCCTTTACATTGTTTTTATAAGACAGTGATTGTATATAGTATTTCTGTAACTGAATGTAGTCAGAGGTTCGAACTCAAGAGACAGAACACGAGAGCCAAGACACAGGTGTGCTGCTTTTATTATTATTGTGAACTATGTAAACTTGTGTTCAGCATCAATATCTAAAAATGTAGAATTATAAAAAAAAAACTATCAAACATGGCATAGTTAGGTATACAGAATTATAAACAAGAATTCTGAGGATGTCTTCTGCCTCCTTGAACCTAATGTAACTCAGTGGGGCACAGGTGTTTACTTTGACAACACCTGTATTGAAAGCTTTGAAATGGAAGGCAAACTGGCGTCCTGCTATTATTATAAAGGATGCAACAGTACAGCAGTACAGTCAAACGTATCATAGAGTCCGTTGTGGGATGTGTGTGAAGTATTTCAGATTATTTTGAACATGCCCTCTGCCTCCATGAAACCAATGCAAGTGCCAGTGAAGGGAGGGGTTCTTGCTTCTGGCAGAACGACAATGCAGCTAGGCAACACTCTTTTCCATGAGCAAGGTTCTCTCCTTTGAGCAACCACTCCAGCACCACGCGGTGGGCCACAAGTCTGCACTGGCTGGAGGAGAGGAAAGGATCAAGTTGATTTGTGAAAGGATGAGGTCAAAATATAATTATGCAACAGTAATTACTCATCAATCAGAGAGATTTCCTGGTAAGGAAATTACACGCATGTAAAAATGTCAAGTATGCTTATTCAATGGATAGTTGCCCATTTGGTCCTTGTGGTCTTGGCCACCTCTTACACTTTGTTTGTTTATTGGGCACATGAAAGAATGAGAAATGGGAATTGGAGGGGAGAAATCCTTCGACGAGGTGACAGATATCATCACCAATATCGTCCCCTAACACGCCCCACTCTTTATATATTATATATAATATTAGTAGGCACCCTTCTTCTGAGGGCATAAGGTCACTGCACCCACAGGAACACCACAAGGTTTTGAGCTTTGCAGCATTGCATTAGTAGACTCGGCCACTTCTGCCTGTTGCCCCTTTCTCTCTCTCCTCATCCTCTCTTCAGCTTCTAGGCGCTCTTCATCTGTGTACTCTGGCTCAAGTATGCTTGAGCGAGACTTCAGTTTCTGGTTAAACTAAAAGGATCTTACTCTTTAACAAAAACATCTGTCTCTGTAGGCATCCTTTCCATAATGTTGTCAGACACTTAGAATAACAGTCTGAGCCTGTCAGTGGCAAGAACAATCACTTTTCATCACTTCATCATCACAATCACTTTGACAGCACATTTGCCCCAAAGGATTATGCTGCAGCCACTGTAGCCTGTTTTGCGGCTGGCAGCTGAGGCAATCATTTCCAAATATTTTTGTACCTATTAGTAATTTAGACCCCAAAATATGAAAAAATACGGCCTGTTAGGTTGCTGTTACGTGCCAGGGATATCACGTAACAGCAGGGTCAACAACAGGGTCTCTACTGTGAGCTGTTGTATACTCCAAACATACACCCAGCATCATTGATGTGCGTGGTTGGATAAACCCAGTAGTACATATGCACAGTGATGTCACGGTGTGCTGACCGACCCTAAAGATCCTAAAGACACTGCAGCAAGGTGACAACTTGGAGGACAGCACAAAATGATTTTAAGCTGTGTTTAAGTTGCTATAATCATTAGTTCTTTCAGTCTTATTACATCAGAAGAGCTCAAGTAAGGACACTTTGAAATGTTACCAAATTGTGAAAACAAAAAAAGAGGTGACTGATCTTTGGCATGGAAGATTAAGTAAATGGTGTGTCAATGAAGTGTGTGTGTACTCTATTATGTGTAAATGGAGTGAGTGTGTTTGGTTAATCATGCGTTGCTCCTCATTGACTTGAGACGGCTGAATGCAGCCTCAATAGGATGAATAGAGGCCAAAGAGGAGGAAGAGGAGGCTTCAACATCCCACAGCTTAACGCTTCACACGTGACTGATCAAAGCAACTACCATACGTACTACTAACACTTGGTATATAGATCTATTTCATCTAATAGATCGCATTTTACAAAAGCAGACAAGAAAATAGAATAGGTTGCAATAAGCCAAATCAAAGATGTTTAATAGCCCTTCAGAGGTTATTATGTCTATTGATGTCTTGAGAGGAAGAAACAATAGAAATACATGTTAACCCATGAAAACACATGAAACTTGAAGTCACAGTTTCTTCAACCAAACAAGGCAAACACATTACAACACATCCCTCTGTAAGTACCCTCCATAAGTCTAAAGAAGGAATTGGAAATGTTGCGTTAGTGTCTGTGTTATCACATTATGCAGTTACCCTCCTGAAAATTACATTTATTTGTAACTGATATGGACAAATATAGTTCAACTTTTGTATCAAGACCACTGTCTTTCACTGCCTTTGCTCTAAGAATATGTGTATGAGAATATTACAATTACAGATTGTCACCTGTAAATCATGATACAAATTTTAAGACTTTTGTCAAAAAAGTATTGTACTGTTTTGTAAATTCAATCAGGATGACTATCTTTACGCCTTATTCATTCACATCTACCTGTCTCTCTGTCTGCCTGTCTGTCTGTCTGACTCTCTCAGCTGATTGTGGGCGTTCTCTCTCACAACCAGATTTCACCACAGAAGATCAGGGAGATCATCAGCCAATCATAATCCTGCTGTCCAACTTTAAACCTGTTCTCCGCTTGCTTGCTGTCAGCTGCCATTTCAGTCTGCATTCATTGCGACCCTCCTCCACCCCGTTCATTCAGTGTCTGGGTAAAGCTCATCAGAAGTCCACTCCTCATAACATCCAGATCTTCCAGCCATCGAAGCCATCACCATCACCCTATACTGCTCACGGCTTCTCCACCCCCCGTTAAAATATTATGACGTCACGATGAGGTATATTCACCAACATTTCTCATCTTTATTATGCACGTGTCAATAAATATTTGTTCACTCATGCCGAAGTCCCTCCTACTTAAAATACAAACTAAGGATGCATTCAGATAGAATTAGGCGCTGTGGCGAAAACGCAGATTCTCCCATTCATTTAAACGGGGGAAAGTGTGTCCTGCAGTGGCCCTGTGGCAAAAGGTTAAACAGAATCAACTTTTGCAGCCAATGTCACGCTGCGGAGGCCAATCACGCCAGCGATCAGACCGGCAGACCCCCAGGTGAACAAGAACTTTGTTTGCCATGTAGAATTGTAGCATTATCCGTTTGCCATAATATTCCACTGTTTACCGAGCAACTGTTAAGATTGAAGAGAGACTGATCGATCGATCCCTTCCGTGATGACTGTACATCAGCTGCCACGAGGGAGTACAAAGACGTTAATTGCTGTGCAGTTGCTTGGCTTGTATCGGTCTTCAAGCTGGGATTGCTGGATAGTATGTGACACTCCCACGCTGCCGCACAACCCTGTGCTAATCTGCGCAGCCTGATTCTTTCTGAATATGGCCTAAAGTAGAACCAGCAGTAGCGAGTGAGGCTGGTCACCGGCACAATGCAAGAAAATCTTCTAAAAATGAAATTCCCAAACATTTGCTGCAGTGTAGGTAAGAAAGCATGAGAACACATCAAACACACACCTACTCCCTAGTCCAGAAAAGTGAGCCAAATCAGGCAGATTGTGAAATGACAAGTGGGTGTGCATTGCCAAAAGCTAAACTGTCCTCTTTTTCAACTCAGCAGGGCACTAATTTCCAAGTTCTTAATTAAAGTAAAATACAGAAGCTCAGAGCAAGTATCAGCCTGTCGCTGTGCAGAAAACACACTCACTGATTCTGTCTCTGTTCCACCGTCTCTCACACACACTGTCCAACATTAGGACGCACACGTAACATTTTTATCATTTGCCATTTGACCAAACCATACAATGCCACTCACATAAGTTAATACAAACATGCACACACACGTACACGCACACGCACACACACACACACACCCAGAGCCGTAGCAGGAATCTATGTTTTGCCTCGAGCTTTCCACTCGCCCACTTTCTCCAGGAATCCTCCTTTTTCATTTGGAGCAAATGAAAACATGCCTTTCAAGTGGAGAAGATCATTTGGACTCCTATTTCTGTAGAGAAGACTCAAATAATTAGAACAGGTGTTGTTGCCCCAAGGTACCGCAAGAGAAGCAGGAGAAGTAGATTCTGACTGACAAACTCAACAGTCCATCTCAATAATCGATAAATGATTTAAAGCAAAAACACAAAACATTGTTTGGTTACAGTTTCTCCAATGTGTGCATGTATCAATGTAACTAAATGGCTTTTTGTTTTTGACTGTTAAGACGTGAAGAAAAAATGTCCATCACCATTTCCCAAGCCTTCACCATGGCTAAACCTGGATAGCATGACAGCAGTAACGTCCAACAGAACATAGACTGAGAGCCATGAGGAGGACTGACATCAATATCCATTAACTCTGTCTATATAAACTACACACACACCTTTTGACAAGCATACTATGGAATATTACATCATTCAAAAAGGTGTACTAGAAAACAGGAGTTTGTATCTGTAGTTTTGCAAACTTGTGCACTGACCTTTGTATCTGTAAGATTAGTTTTGTAAACTCAGTCTTGTAAGTCTGTGCATTCAGACACATTCATTCTGACCAGTCAGTGTCTTTGGAATTGCTACACCCAACACAGTTGACTAGTCAGTCAACCATCATGCTCAGGCATAGAGTCATTCCTCCGTGACCAGCAGTAAGTCAAAATACATAAACTAGTGTCAGATGATTTTTGTGCCTCTCCATTTGTCTTTTTGCTACCACATTAGGTATGTTGACAGGGGAACAACATCCCTCCAATATCTGCACTTCATAAAGGTGACTGCCTGAACAGACATACCTCCACCTGGACTACAGTACCTGCACTAACATCAGCACCATGCATCATAACAGGTTTATTGTAAGCAGTGAATTCTGTCTGTCAAAGGAACACAAGTGTCATTTCAAATGTGAAATGCCAGTCAAAGATTTTTGACAAATACCGTATTTCCTAAATAAAAACCGGTAGTCAAGTAAAAGCGGGGTCTCCAGTAATGGCCTGGGGGTGTGGTCGACACGAACAAATAAAGGCGAAATAAACAAGGCTGGATACACTCCCGGTGGCTGTCATATTATGTGCATGACAACTAACGTAGTTTATTTCCATCTGTTTAATTTAATAAACTCAACAACATAATCACGCCATTTTCAACACTGTTGTTCTGGATTACTCATCTAAAGTGTTGTTGTCTGATTTCAGTCACTGCAGGCGTCTGTTTACATCTCAGCCAAACTGGATATTGTAGCAACTTACAAGCACCACAAAATGGCAGCAGCTAAATTTCAAGCCCCCTACGGGAACTTTGCAAGTCAATTCGTTTTCCACAACATGTTTCCTGCAAATGTTTGACAATAAAAGCCTTGTTAAGAAATTAAGGGTAAGGGTTTCTGTCCACTGAAATGCTAGACGGCTTTTAATTTGAAACTGATACAGAAAGTGTTTAACGGCACAAACAGGAGTGGATCTAAACCAGGCTTCGTATTAAAATATGACCAATTATACTCATCAAACAGAGGGAATTAGAAACAAAGGCTTGCCTCTACTACAAGCCTGCTTCAGATAAAGGCCTGATACCTTCTGCAGTTCTGCTAAATAAAGGCCCCGGCTGCTATCTGAGGATATACGGTACTCTAGGAAAACACTATAATACAAGAATATTTTATAGTATGTAGTTTTAGTGATGGTAATTTACACATTATTTATTTGTAAAAATTTAAATACTGTAATATAGACGTGTGACAAATGAAAGGAAACAACAGAATAAACGAGAATAGAAACACACTGAATGCAGGTGCTTCAAACAATGAGGACTCACTGAGGTTTGATGAGGATAAATATGATGTGAATCATATGCCATGGACTTTACAGTCACCTGACCTCAACCCACCTGAACACCTATGGGATATTTTGGAGTGGCATGTTAGACACAATCCATCCACCATCATCATCATCATCTTCAAAACACCAAATGAAACATCATTGTCTTTTGGAATGCTGTTTATCCCTCCAGCAGAGTTCCACACTTTTTGACTTTGGGCTGTCCCCAGCAAAAGTTACGGATCGTAAAGGAAAGATGGTGAAATCTTTGGCTGTCAATCCAATAGACTGCAGAGTCAAACTTTTGACAGTCTTAGGAATTTAGAAACAGAATTCCACAATGTGACTGTTACAATTCAACCGAACCAAACCGAATACAAAATGAAATGATGTCGAAAAATACTGGTGAGCTAACATTATGCTACTGCTAAAATCAACTTTCCATGTTGCCTCTTTTCCCCCCTGTCCACAACCAGGTCCACACTCTCCTCTTGGAAACAGCAGGTCACACATCACAGGTCACCGTCCATTTACTCGCTTCCTCTGGAGCTTTCCAATAAATCAGACCTCATCAGAAGAAGTTTGCGTTTGCTCAGTTGTCATGGAAAAATGGATGTCGACAATTAATTCTTGACAGATGACAAGTCAACATGGATGAGGACCATGTGATACAGTGAAAAGTTCCAGAACAAGTGAGAAAGTGGACCTGGTTGATTCCTGTGTCAGTGAGGTGACCAGTGTACATATAGATAATTCAGGTCTGCAGGTAGAAGAGCAGAGTGTGGGCTGGTTTCCATGCCATGCTGGTTTCTCACTCTCTCGGTTTTCCTGGATCTTGACTGCTCCATGTTGCTTTTTGGTTTAAAGTTCCCGTGAGACAGCCCAGACCCTTCTGTGATCTGCTGTGAATTTTACAATGAGTGGTGGGCTTGAAAGCGGTGGGAAAAACAGATTCCAGCCAAGATGTTGGGGAGTGAGACATACATGAGGAATGCGGCCCCCACCACACTGCTGAACACCTAACAGCTGTTGTTAGAGCTCTACAGTATTTTCTCCAGCAGTACTGGGACACCAAAGACAGGTTCCTTAGCTAAGATGTGGACAGCTGGCAGAGTACCCAGCATTATACTGTATGTATGTGTTCATATTCGTTGAACTCCGTACAGCATCACAAAAATGTAAAACCCTGTACAACCATATAAATAAATTTAATCACACAGGTCAACCAACAAGCTCGGGAAGAACTGCGATGTGTGTATGCGTATCGAAGCAGAAGACAGGTAAACAGACAAGTAAAAGTCAAAAGGAACTCTACTGTGTCTCCTGAATAAAACACCTGAAAACAAAGGTGAACCATGGGACTGTTTAGCAGCACCTTCCTCTGCATTTAGTATAATGTCTTGAAATGTTTTCCAAATGAATCTGTGGCTCCAAATAAGTAAGACAGGATAGAGACAGAGGATCTGACTGAATGAACAAATGGAAGGACCCATAGATGGATGGACACATAGATGGATGGATGGATGTCAAGGTGTTACCTGGACCCTGGCCTCAGTGAGTTTGGTCCTCTGAGCCAGCTCCTCTCTGGTGTAGATGTCAGGGTAGTGGGTTCTTTCAAAAGCCTTCTCCAGCTCCTCCAGCTGCTCCGCTGTGAACGTAGTCCGACTCCTGCGCTGCTTCCTTTTCAGGGGGAGGTCAGGCTCCGACTCCACATCGGACACTTCCTCCATCCGACTGCCTGGACAAATGCAAGGAGGGGACACGCTAGGGGTCACATCATATCAGCATGTTTCATGCCATGAATATGTTTAATGTAATGAATAAAAGACTAAGATGTACAATCTAACTGTCCCAAATAAACTCCATTTGCAGCAATATAACATCATCATGCTACTTTCCATAAAAGGATTGATGAATGAAAACTTGTTAAACTTTTTGGATGAGTTTAACAGTTCATTGTTGAGCTTGGAAACAGCAGTTGGTAACTGGACTGCATTTATATGGCTTTTCTGCCTTAACGAACAAAGCGCTTTACAACTCTGCCGTTCACCCATTCATACACACACACACGCACGCACGCACACGCACACGCACACGCACACGCACAAACACAAACACACACACACACACACCAATGTTGGCAAAGCTGCCATGCCATGGTCAGGCCAGCGCCATGCAAGGTACCACTTGGGGTTCAGTGTCTTGCTCAAGGACACTTTGACACATGAACAGGAGGAGCCGGGGATCGAACCCAGGGACGACCTGGTCCACCTCCTGAGCCACAGCTACCCCAAGCTGGCAAAACAATCTCAACTAAAGGTGCATTTACTTGATTGTTGTTGTATTTTCAGTCATATCACAGACCATATATGGTTAAATCAAACATGTTATCAGAGCAGTTCCACATCATATTTCCATGGTTGCCGAGCAAACTCAATCTGATTGACTGAACAAAATCCAGGCAGAAGCTACAATGCCTCCAAAACATACTTGACAAAGTAAATTAATAGTTTGTAAACCCCACAAAATTAACAGATAGAAGAGCCAGGGTTCTTGAAGACCGTGGAACTCAGGGCAGAACAGATTTTTCACAATCACTGATGGGGTGTCCATTCTAAGAGAATCCAAGCCAGACCACAAGGGATGAAGACAACTGAATAGTTTCTGACCAGGGACCATGTTGATCCTGAGAGCTGTTTAGTGATATCTCACTACTTCTGTATCATATCTGTGTGTCCAGTTGCCTTGTGGTTTTATTGCCTATCAGTAACAAATGCAGTTGTTTGAAAGCCCAATCACATCATGTGGAGGCGATGAAGACTTAACGTGGCAATAGGCATGTTCACAACTTCCTACAAATACAGAGAGAGGGAAACAGAGGAAGAAGGGACAAATGATTCTTCAAATACCACAGCCTCCAATCATTACTCTGTGTGGCTATTTATATGACAAAACAATTTTCTTGTGCTTGATAGATACTATAGATAAATTCTATATCAAAACCTGCATATCTCAGCATCCCGCAGGGTACAGTGTTGAGAGTTGGAGTGGAATAAGGGGTGCTAATCTCTCCAGACCACCTTGGTGATGTGTGTAACACCATTCTTTCACTGTGGGCCTCAGGGCAGCCCAGACAAGCACACTGGCAGGCTGAAAACAGTCCCAAAATATTTATTGTGCAGCTGACTTAACCAACACACAATGTCTCCATGCTGCTGTTCAGAAGGAGCCGTGGAAGATTATCTGATGATCTGAGGCTGCCTACTGCTTACCAGGATTTGAGAGCAGTTATAATGAAATATAACGCTCCACTGCGTGTTACTCTGGACTACAGCATGACATCATGACAGATGTCATATGGGAGGTTTACCTGATTTCACAGATTATGTAATGGCAAAATGGCAAAATATATCTGAACACAATGAACCTGACTCCTGAAAAATTGGACACACACAGGACCACAGACATACAACTTGGGGAGAGATGTTCGAGTGATGGGATTGCCACATAGCGACGCCCCGGCAAGCAGATAAGGGGTGGTTCAGTGCCTTGCTCAACCAAAAAAATGGCGGTGAAATTAAATCGCTTGCCGCATGTATATGTCAGCTCTGTGGCTTTTTGATTTGATGCACTATGAGCGCATGGACGATGTGAGTTAATGACA
Source organism: Gadopsis marmoratus (assembly GCA_036023855.1). Classification (NCBI taxonomy): domain Eukaryota; kingdom Metazoa; phylum Chordata; class Actinopteri; order Centrarchiformes; family Percichthyidae; genus Gadopsis; species Gadopsis marmoratus. The sequence goes on along the minus strand of JAVQJF010034466.1, from coordinate 589 downwards.
TTATAAGTGTAGAATTGTAGAAGTTTTAGCTTTTAATGAATCGGGTGTGAAAAATCAGTCTGGACAGTAAGGAGGTCTTCAGTGGAGCAGAGGTTTGCAAATGTACAGGTCTATGTGATGTAAGTATTTGTCAATACAATGTATTGTGGGCGCTCAGTGGAAAAAGAGCGGTGGTAAGACATACATATGTTTCCACAGTTTATTGATTTGTTTGTATGAGTGCATTCATTATGTGCAGGAGTTGGTCATGTGCCAGGGAAGTAAGACAGAAAAGGCCCATCAAACTGGTTTAGACAACTACAGGGTCAGCTCTGTAGTTTAATTAAACAAGGAATTATGGGATTAGTGTGAGGCTCTCATTACAGGCCACTGGAAGAGTCTCAGGGAAAATATCTTTTTGTGTTCCCCCTAGCGTCCCCCCCCCCCCCCTTTTGAAAGCTCCCGCTACTGAATTCTCAATGGATTACATGTGGCCGCAGGACATGCTGCTGCATTAATTAAATCAATTCTTTCACCAAAACATTTAGTCCCTGAAAAGATTTGTTTTCCTACAAATCAAGGTAAAACAACATATATTTAAACACATGCA
>JAVQJF010034460.1:0-12700 GCA_036023855.1 Gadopsis marmoratus | reverse complement strand
GTTACATCCACCTGACCCCGCCCCCTGTATCCCGAGCCGCACCCCCTCCTCTTCAGTCTCCTCTTCTTCCGGAATGATAAGCCCCGCCTCCCCCCTCAGCCCACAGGATGCATGGCAGGTAAGATGACCTCTGACAGGTTTCATGTTCACGTTGAAATGTTGTTTTAATGTCATTGTCCTCCTGAAGTTCCTGTAGTTTATATTTAGACGTTAATAGTTAATAATTCATATAGTTTCATATTTTACCTCTTGGATATTTGTTTCATATTCATGTTTTGTCATATTTGATATTAGATTTTGATGCAGTTGTCACTCAGACATGAAGTTTTTAAATTGAACTGTTGTCTCTGCTGCTCTTCATGTTGCTGCGACTCTCTGAGCTCATTAAAATTGAATCCGATGTAATCGGAGCCGTTCAGGTTTGTTCCATGTGATCGAATGAACAGGTGAAGCTCACATGTTACTGATCACATGTCACTGCTTTGCTCAAAGACACTTCAACAGAACAAACAACGTTTCAAACTAACGTCCTGAGCAGTTTTCAGGGAAGATTTGATTATTAATATCTAGTGATCATTTTTATTTCAAACTCAATAGTCACCGTTGGTTTTAACACGTGGGGTTCAGTCACAAACCATATCAGAGGTTGGACTCTTCTGATAAATGGCACCTGAACACACCATCAGTTCTCCTGAACCCGACTGCTGTTGAGCTCTCGTCACTTGTTCAGGTGCACACTGACCAGGACAGTGGTAAGGTGTTTTATTACCATCCTGGAACCAGACAGACCACCTGGTCTGACCCCCGTGGCCCCCCGACCCCGTCTGCTCGAGACATGGACCAGTCCATGGGGCAGTTGACCTCCCCATCCCCTCTGCTCTCCACTGCCTCCTCTCAGGTATGAATCACCTGCGGCCTTTTCCTGAGTTTTCCTTGTATTCCATTTGTGCAGTGCGCTGGTCTTCGTCTGTAGACGTGTTGAAACATTGTGTCAAATTAAACTGCTGATGGAAAATGAAAGCATGCAGAGTAACAACAGCAAGCATGTTGATAGTGTGTATATGACATGATGACTCAATAAAAAGCAGCCTTACAGAAGAAACCACACACATAACGTGCAAATGAATAAAAAATGTAAATGCAGTCAAATATAACATGTAGATCACAGAACAACATGATCAATTAAAGTGATTAAAATATGCTGTGAACTAACTTCCTGTCGGGTTCCTGTGGTTGGGAGCAGCTGGTGGATGAAGCATCAGGGAGACTTTACTACTACAACCCCATCTCAGGAGCCAGGTCATGGGCCACACCAGAGCCCCCCCCGCCCCCCCCACCCGCCCCAGGATCTACAGCCAACAGGAGGCACAATGTCGGCCCGGTATGGTCCTGATGAGATCATTTAGCTTGACTGAAAATATCTTGACGTCAACACAACAGAGTGATACGAGCTTTAGAAGGAGTTAGAATGTGAACACAGCATCAGGTTAAACTCCAATCTTTGAAATGTTGCTGAAGCTTTTTTTGTGTTCAAAGCTAAATAGGAAGCAAATGTATTGTTATTATTTATTATAATTATTAGGTAAAATGTCAGAGGTGGAAGGTGAAGATAGGAGAGCAGGTCTGATTGGTCAACTTTCTTTAATAACGTGTTGGTTTGATTAAACTGAAGCCTCCGCTGCCAGAGGAAGATTATCCTGTGGACACACTGAACGACAACGATGACGCTGTCTTCACCACGGTACAGCACACACACACACACAGGCTGAAGATTACATTGATCTGACATGTGAATCTGTCATCAGCTTCGACAGTGTGTCTTTGGTTGCTTTCCCAGAATCCTCAGCAGCAGGTGAGTCTGATTCCCAGAGCTCAGCTGGACCTGAAAGATGGAAACTGCTCCCAGTGGAGGCTGCAGGAGGTAATCAATCAATAGCTCAGTCAGTTTGTCAGTGAGTCAGGTGGTTTGTTCGCCTGGTTTTTCATTAATTCCTTTATTGATTGTTCCAGGTTCCACCTTTGCCTAAAAGGCTGATGGGAAATGGAGTTTCTGAGGAGGGAGCAGCTCCACAGGTCAGGAACTGGAGACACAGCGTGGCTGAAGACGTGAGTCAAAACAGCATCACAATTTATGCAAACAAGATAACAACTTGTATAAACAACATAATAACTTGTGAAAACTGAAAGTAATAAATGATTCTCTCTGAGTTGCAGACATTTGCTCCCAGCCACAGGAGGAACATGTCCGACCTCACTGACGTGTCCAACAGAAAACAGTCCCCTGACAGTCCACAGGTAGACACACACACACTCACCTGTCTCACTGTCTCACTCAGATCCATTACACATCATTCATTCATTCATTTATCTGTCGACACCTTGTGATGTCACCCTGTTCTCCCTCATCAAGCTCTCTAATAGGCACAGACTGAAGAGGAATCTGTCCAATCGGAGCACAGGCTCCCACCAGCTGCACGTAGGTCCTGGGCCCTGATTGGCTGCTGAATTTGCTGGGTGTCTTTTGGGTTGTCTGTCAGAAATTGGTGGTTGTGTCACCTGTTGTTTCCATGGAAACTGTCTGTTACAGCAGAACCAGGTTTTACTAGCTTTTGTTCCAACACAAACTACAAACTAACATTTATTTGGTTTTTAAAACACTAACTCCCTGCCTGGAGGGAACTTTCTGGGCAGTTCATACAGACAGCACCCCCTGCTGTGTTCCCGAAGTACCATGACTTCAATCTCATCAGGACGTTTCAAACATTATTAAATATTATTCCTGAAGGATGCTGCCCAATACTTACATTATTTGTACTATTGTTACTGTCTTGAAATGTCCAGATATGGCTGTAGTGAACACTGCAGCCTGTAGGGGGTGCTGGCAGGACCTCTAACTTTCAATATTGCACAGAAAGTTGCCCAGTGGTTCTCCACTAACCCTCCTAATCACACATATTCATTCATCATGTGGATTAACACGTCTGAAGCTCTGGTCGGGTTCTGCTGATGGTTCTGCTGATGGTTCTGCTGATGGTTCTCAGGTTCACGCTGAGGAACTAACTGCTCTGCAAATATAATAACAACAGCACTTTCACAACAGGGAACTTTTAGGTAACAAAATACATCAACTGGACCAGAATAATGAAGAAGAAACTGAATCCAGTTAAAAGATAAAAGAAACAGACGAGGAATCTGTCAAGTAAAATCAAAATGTTTCATCTCTGATCAAAGCCAGGCAGGTCTGACTGCAGCGGGTCCTTGGGGACGTTTCAGAGGTCATTGACAAGCATCTAGGCGTCCTTGAGAAGGTTTTGGGGATCATTGTGAAAGTAACATGGCTGGGTAGTATATAGAGGAACTTTTAGGATCAGACGGTCTCTAAGGATGTTTCGGGGTCCTTGAGCTGGTTGTTCTTGTTGTTGAGGAGCTTCTAGGGGACTTTTAGTGTGTTTAATTTTGGGGGTCTTTAAGGAAAGTCTAGGGACTTAGGAGAGGTTTTTAGGGGTCCTTGGGAATGCTCCCTGATGAGGTCTTAGTTGTTCCTGAGTAGGCTGTATTGGTCATTGAGGTTCTAAGGATCTGTGGGGTTGTTCTACAGGTCCTTGGGGATAGTTTAGAGATGCTTTAGGATATTGTACGGGTCTTTTAAGAGGTTCAAGTGACTCCAGGGGACCCTAGTGATGTTTCTTGAGGAGTTTCTAAGGGTCACTGAGGAAGATCTAGAGTTTCTGGATGGCAATCTCCAACTTCCTTCAGGAGGTTTTAGTAAAAAGTGTGTGTTTTTACAGTCTTCTGGTAGATTTTATTCACAGAGTTAAAAATGAGTTTGAACTGCAGGTACAGAGAGACGCACACAAACCACTCCCATGTTTACACAGGAGTCACATTTCAAGGCCGACCTGCAGGTTTAAAGAAACCTGAAGACTTACCTGTCTGTCTGCCTGTCTGCCTCTACAGAGCCATCTGCTGGAGAAAGCAGGAATCATGAACAAGACAAAAGTGGCTGATAACGGCAAGAAGATCAGGTGAGCCATTCTGCCTGTGACATTTCGTAGATTCTTCTCCTGAAGGAAGAAGCTGAAGATGCTTTTTGTTTCTGCATTGTTCTGCATTTGATGTCTGTGATTCCACATGTGGTGCAGTTTGTTAACTTTGTCTCATTGTGTGTTTGTTGTTACCAGGAAGAACTGGAGTCAGTCCTGGACCGTCCTCCACGGTGGGATACTCACCTTCCACAGAGACCCCAAATCTGCTCCAGCTGGGACCGCTGTAAGAACCAGTTTCACATACTGGAACACTTATTATATATAGTAATATACACATGTGGACAAAAGTGTTGGTACCCTTCCATTAAGGAAAGAAAAACCCACAATGGTCACTGAAATAACTTGAAACTGACAAAAGTAATAAATAAAAATGTACAGAAAATCAATTAATAAAAATCAGACATTGCTTTTGAATTTTGGTTCAACCGAATCATTTTAAAAAACAAACTAATGAAACTTATTTCAGTGACCATTGTGGGAAGGTACCAACAATTTTGTCAACATGTGTAGTTAATATTACGTTATTCAACATAACAATAAGTCACAGAAATCTTTAACAAATATTTCAGCAAAGAATAAAGTCTGATCTGACCATCAGTAATTTGACCAATCAGCACCCACAAAGAATCCAGCTCAGACCAGCTGACAGGAACCCAACGGTGTTTCATTAAGCAGGATTATTGTGAAAATAAGATCCTGAACCAGAATCAAACTGCTCCAATTAAAAGCTGATGAACACAGTTACTGATGCTAACAGCAGGATAGGGAGGCAGCATCACCGTCTGTTCATCATTCATGTTCCCTTCAGGATTAACTCTGCTGATCCTCTGACTTTTCCTCCAGTGCCACCATCAGGTCAACATGTTAATGTGTCCAAATAGTACCTTCAGAACTACAGACGTTCCTATCAACCTCAGCTGCACTCTGTGTTTACTGCTAACTAGCTTATGTTAGCATGCTAACATGCTGAGCTAATGGTGAACATTATAGCTGCTGAACATCAGCATGTTAGCGTTGTCGCATGAGCATGTTAGCATGCTGATGTTAACATTGTGATTGACTTTTGACAGTTGTGTTTGTAAAGCACGTTAAAGTGACATGTTGTTCACCTGCAGCGCATTAAAGCAAAGTGATCCATGATGAAGAAGCTGATGCTGATGATGCTGATGCTGATTTCCTGTTCTTCAGACTAAATCATCACAGATTGTTCCAGAATACACCGTCGAGCTGAGAGGAGCCTCAGTGGGTTGGGCCTCCAAGGACAAGTCATCCAAGAAGAATGTCCTAGAGGTACACCATCTGTTACCATGGTTACAGTCTGCCCTAGAGATTGAATGACTCTGTTACCATGGTTACAGTCTGCTCTAGAGATTGAATGACTCTGTTGCCATGTTACAGTCTCTTCTAAGTTCTCTATATCTCTGTTACTGTGGTTATACCATTTGTTACCATGGTTGTCATGTGCCATCATGTGCTTTGTCATTGCCACCATGGTTTCCGTGGTTACTGGTGTCCTGTCTCTCTCTCTCTGTGTCTGGTTGTGTTGCCGTGGTTACCGTAGTAATTTGCGGATGTGTTGTTGTGTGTGCAGCTGAGGACTCGTCAGGGCTGCGAGTACCTGATGCAGTACGACACGGAGAGCATCATCACAGACTGGCTCAAAGTGCTGCAGGATGCCATCAAGCAGCTGGTACACACACACAGACACAATAAGTATATAAATGCTTTAAAGATGATTTAGATACAGATAAGAGAATCCTTTATTGATCCCCAGGGGGGAAATCAATAAGGTTATCAGGAAGCAGATCTGGGGTGAGGACTGTGGAACATTGTTTGAACTGTTTCAGGAACACGATCATCTGTCAGAGGATGAGGACGAAGCCGTTTCAGACAAAGAGGACAAAGACAGGAAGAGGACAGGTGAGACCAGTATCCAGGAGTTTAGATTTTGTGGACAACAATTCATTGTAGTAACAGATATTTTGAAGTAAACATACAATAATTATGTTAGACCAAAATAGGTCAAACCCCCTCCTCAAAGTCTGCTTCCTGTCATGCTCAGACCTCCGAATTTCTTCTTCTTCTCTGTCTTAGCGACCAAGAGTTCATCAGGAACAGCTGAGACCGAGCAGAGACGAGTTCGTACCAAACTACGACGTTTCCTCCAGCGGAGGCCGACGCTGCAGAGCGTGAAAGAGAAGGGCTACATCAGAGGTGAACTGTGGGGCATGACATGTTCACGTGCATGATGTGCACATGACGTGTGAGTGAACGTCTTCTTCTTTGGTCCAGATAATGTGTTCGGCTGTCACCTGGATACACTCTGTCACAGAGAAAACACTACTGTTCCCAGATTTGTGGAGAAGTGTATCAGAGCAGTGGAGAGGAGAGGTAAACACACAGTTGACACACACCTTTAATACAAAGAAACACACAGCAGACTGATGTGTGTGTGTGTGTGTTCAGGTCTGAATGTGGACGGGATCTACAGAGTGAGCGGGAACCTGGCTGTGATCCAGAAACTACGACACAAAGCTGATCATGGTAAAAACTGTCTGCCTGTCTGCGTGTCTGTCTGTCTGTCTGTCTGTCTGTAGAACCATCGACTGCATTTCCTCTCTGGGTTAAAACCACAGACTGTAAACAAAGATGGGCGACGCGTCTCCTTTTCCTTTCACTGTATAAAAATGAAGCCAAAATATCTCAGATACAGGAGCTGCCACCTTGTGGTGGTGGGTTTATTTGAAGCTTTGGTATCGAGGTCCCGCCCACATACCCAATCCGAACCAATCACAGCACACCACAAGCTGTCACTCATGACATCACCCCCCCTTTTAATAGCATCAAATAACTGATTAAAGCCAAACTGATCAAAGAAACGAACACTTGAACAAACATCAGCATAATGAGAACAGAAACATTTGATTTCACTTTGTGTACTTTGATTTTTCAGTCCCATCTGCTAACATGGAGGGGGTGGAGCTTATGCCCTATACTGCAGCCTGCCACCAGGGGGTGATCCAGATGTTTTGGCTTCATGTCGGCCATCTTTATATGCGGCCTGTGGTTTAAACAGATGGATCATTCAGACCTTCAGACAGTTTGACAAAATAATCTTAACTCAAGGTCCACCTACGCATTACGGACAAACCTGAAGACGAGCTGAAAGCTACAAACACAAACCAACATAAAGATGTTTTAGTGTTTGATGGAGCAGAAACCTGACGACTGAGTAAATCCACCAGACACCTACCTCACTGTAGGTCTGCAGGTGGACGGCCCCACAAACCCCGCGAGAATGCCAACTGTGACATGTTCCAACCAGCAGCCTGTTGATATGCAGTAACTCTTGAGCTGAAATGACCAAAAAAGGAGGAAAACAGCAGAGAGTCTGGTGAGACCCTGGATGAAGGCGTGCAGGAGCAGAGTCCACAGAAGGATCTGAGGCAACTTTGTAAAATGAAGCTAACTTCAGTTACAGCTGTTTATTTACAGGCACGTCTCCCTCCACAGACACACAAGTGACGCCATCGGACGCTAATATCAAACATGTCAAACAAAACATATCATATCACACACTGCAGACCCGGTCCAAATCAGATTCATCATCAGAGACACAGGAGTCCTAATGTGTGGCCGCACCTTCACCAGCGTTTTGCACAGGTGGTTGTATTCGATGGGAAGATGGTGGCCCCTGTTTCTGTGAATGTTCTCCTTGATCCTTGTTCAGACGCTCACCTGGCCAATGACCTATACAAAGGTTAACTTCCTAAGAAATTATTAGGAAATCATGCAGTGCTCTCTAAAATATCATCATATGCAGATGATGTCCTGCTGTATGTGTTTAATGTAATTACACTGTGTTCAAGTCCAGAGAGAAGCTGTAGCAGATGATTTGTTTCTACAAACTGAAGGTTTCTCTGTCTTTTTCTTTTATATTCTTGTCCCTGCAGAGGAGCAGCTGGACCTGGAGGACGGACAGTGGGAGGAGATCCATGTGATCACCGGAGCTCTGAAGCTTTTCTTGCGGGAGCTTCCAGAGCCGCTGTTCCCCTTCAGCTGCTTCGACAAGTTCATCGCTGCCATCCGTCAGTACACAGAGCACTATACACTCCTCATGCAGAGCCTACAAAATGCTGCACATATACATTTAAACCACAGCCATGAAAAGTGAATCTGGCAGAACCAAAACATTAACATGAGATAACACTTGTTGGAATCAATGTGAAAATACACTGTACATCTTCTTGTACAGAGTCTTGTTGTTTGAACAATGAACCTGCCGGTGTTCAGAATCAGCTCTGTGTTTATTCCCATGCAGAAGTCCCAGACTACAACCTGAGAGTATCCTACATGAAGGACCTGGTTCGCTCTCTGCCTCTGCCCAACCATGACACCATGGAGCTGCTGTTCAAACACCTGCGCAAGTGAGTTCAGTCTGAGACGTCTGACAACCTGGACTAACAAAAGATAAAGGATTAGATTTTATACCCATTAACCAAAGGCTGATAGTAAACCAGAGGTATGGCTTCACCTCCAAAAAACTCACAGCACAACTTGTTGATAATATTCTGTGTGTCATTGTGGAGGACACCTCTCATCACCCACTGACTGCTGACAGAAAACTAATTAATCTTTGGTTTGCTAACGATGCAACAGTTTGATAACAGGTTGTCTTTGTGCAACCAGACTCAGAAGGACATTTTAGTTAGACCAGAACTAAATGTATGCTCACCAAGAAAAAGACAATTGTAACATGTAAACAAATGGTAATATTCATGCAAACAAATAAGCCATACGTATCAGTGATATCGAATTAAAATGTAGGGTCAGTTAGAATGAATAGAAAAAGTCTTTTGTTCTTCTCGTAAAGAAATATTGAATATTTTTGAGCAATGCTGCAGTTTGTGTTCTGGCACTGTGATGATGTACAAAACAGAATAATTAACACTATTTCCAAACATAAAAAATAATTTACCTTTACTCAACTTAAACGCACCGCAGTGAAACAGGAAACACATTCTTGTATTTCTCTCTCTCTCACTCTCCAGGGTGATCGAGCACAAGGAGTCTAACAGGATGTCGGTTCAGAGTGTTGCCATCGTGTTGGGCCCCACGTTGCTCCGCCCCCAGACCGAGTCAGCCAATATGACAATCAACATGGTGTTCCAGAGCCAGATAGTGGAGCTCATGCTCAATGAGTTCCAGACCGTCTTCTCCCAGAGGTAGGGGCAACTTCCTGGAGCTCCTCTGGAACCTTCCAGAAACCTCTGTGGAAGCCCCCCAAAACATCAACAACATGAGACCTGCCAAAAATCTTCCAAAGTGTCAGAGAACCTTCTCACCTAAACATCACCTCCTCTGTAACCCAAGTTCACCAGAGAATCTTGGAATCTGCTGGCTACATGATGCCCCCTTGTAACCACTGTGTCAGAATGACCACTTCAAACAGAACATGAGTGCAACCACCTAGAACCCTGGACTGCTTTTGAAACCTTTGACAGGAGCTTTGCTCTTCTATCAAGGCAACAGACCAAATGGAACATATTTTCTTGGCACCTTCTTCTTCTAGTTTTACGGCAGTTGGCATCCATGTGCTTTACCACCACCTTCCACTCCGGAGAGCGGAACAGACAATAGACTTAATATCTACATCCCTGCAACCCCTGTCGACTTTCCGCCTCCTTGGCACCTTAAAAACCCCAAAACATCTCACTTTGACCAAGAACTCTTCCAATGGAGTCCAGATCCTTCTAGAACCTTGTAGATCTCTGGAACCAAATATCATCACTTGATATTATGAGATTGTAGCTTGTTTTCAGATCAGTTTTTATCAAACTCAAACTGTCCTCACTGTCACTTGAAATCTGTGCTGGAAAATACCAAAACTATTTACTAACAGAGACTCTGGAGGCCCTAAAATTGCTCAGCTGAACAATGTTCACATTTAGACTAAATTTACACTTAATTAAGATTACAGAGGAAGGAATGAACACAGAAATTCAGTGTTATTTTGGGGTGCCCAAACAAGATGAAAATGTAAACTCTAATAGGATTCTTCCTTTCTTTTTTTGTCATATGTTTTCAGTTAGTTAATCAGTGTCTCAGCATTGATTTACTGCAGGCATCAAAAGACTTGATGCTTATTGGTGCAAGTCTGACCTCCTCACTCCATTACATTCAAGCAGCCAGTGTTGTAACTGATGAACTGTTGCTCTTCAGGTGTTGGTGTCAGTTTGTTGTTCAGTAGTCTCACAGTGTCAACCAACCTTCTACAGTCACACTCCTGCCTTTAGTTTCATTCAAAATATCTACCTGTCCATGTTTATAGACTGGACTCTCATTAAGTAGGAGCTGATGTGTTCCCAGTATCGATCAATGCAACAACCATCAGTTTGTGTTGCATTCACTGACACTGGAAATAATGTTTGCACAGAAAAGTAATCTAAGTCAGTATATGTTGATACCAAGTACATGTTTTACTTAAGTTTGAAATGAACAAGACCTTCATGGTGTTGAACACTGGATCAATATTTAGTCTTGGTGACGTGATGATGTCATCGGGAGAAGTGTTGTTTTAGACATTGTCACAGAGAGAAACATAACACCAGAGAAGAAGCCCTTTATCACAGGATAGAGAATATATGAAATTAGAATTCATCTAGAAATAATCTAATTAGTTCCCGTCTTTGTGCTAAGCTAGCACACCGTGGATCCATCAATTTAAGACACAGAGCAAGAGGATTCATCAAATCTCCAAGTGTTTCTTTAAATCTAAATGAGGTTTAATAGAAAGTTCAGAGGACCCAGGATGTTTCCCTGATGGACTCCACAAGTTATTCAAGACAGAAAACTGGATAATTTACAGAAATGTATTTTTTGAGGGATGAATTTTGCAGGAACGTTTTTACTGTTATAGTTTGTGTCCTGCTGTAACAACGTGTTCTAGAAATGATCATCTGTACAATGCTGTATGTTTTTATAGTATTGAGTATATATGTATTACAAATATAGAACGAAGTTAACCTAAAAGATTAACAGATTAATCTCTGTACATAAGAGGGTATTTTACTGACCTTTAATAAAAATAAAAATGATCTGTATGTCAGTGTTCAGGTGTGTTTTGTCAAACATTACATGGAAACTGTGATTTCCTATGTTCTTCATTGTTACTTCATGCACCTGCAGTCTTGAAACTAAATTCAGTTTATTTCTCCATGAATTCACAACATAACCATAACTGTGAGTCTCTACCACATCTGGGGCTCAATTAGTTACAAATGTGAGAGAAACTGCACTGTGCCCAAATATAATGTATGAGAAGTCCAAAGAGACAGTGCTGTGATCAAAATCTCAAGAATCAAATGCTGAGTCCTGCTCTTACTGGAGTTCAAATATATTAAGAACAGGTTTAAAAAGTCTGTAACTACTAAAATAAAGTGTAATTATACAGGAAAGATGAAAACACACAAAGAAGAAGCTGTAATCCAGATTAATAAATATAATCCAAAAATGCCTCCATTAGACAAGAGAATGGATTTCTCAAAATAACAAATGTGACCAAACAGAAATGATTTTTATTGTTTACGCACAAGAACCCAAATTCAATTCCATTCTATTCAGTTCAGTTTTATTTATAAAGCTCCATATCACAACAAAGTGATCTCACAGCACTTGTTCATATAGAGCAGGTCCAGGCCGACTCCGATTTCATTTGCCTGGTCATGTAATTGTGAAGCAGATTAAAAGCACTTTTGTTTTAAGAAACCTTAAACAGCCATGTTTTAATCATTCATTTTAATTCCGCTTTAGCATTTAAACTTGATGCAGGAAAAAAAGACGTCAGCAGATGTTTATCCTCGACATACAGGTGTGTGGTTGTTACCATAGCAACCGTATTCCTGCTAGGACATTTGTTTTAGTGTTAGACTGCAGCGGACATGAGGAGAGAGAGACGGGACGTTAGAGGGTAGAACCTTCACACGTAGAACCTCCAGCTGTCAATCTGCGTTAATAATCATGTTACATTTTATTAATTCAGTTCAGTTTTATTTACAGATTTACATCCTGAAGTCTGGTCAGAGAGGAAGGAACATCTTTATCAATAAAGTACATTATTCTTAGTTTACAGCCTGAACTGTTAGTCCAGACACACATGTAACTTTATTGACACTGACATCCTAAAAGGTCACTCCAGGATCAGGTCTGAGGTCACTGATCTGAACAAGCAGAACAAAACAGCTTCAAAGAAAACACGAGTTCAATCAGCTGGTTCACCTTCACCCTCCATACTGAACCCACTGTTTACTGTTCCCGTGGCCACTGCACTGCGCAGGCGCGGTTCGCAGGCCCGTCGTCATGGAGACCGTTTGTTTATTTTTCTGACCGGCAGCGAGGAGCCTGACAACACCTGAAGACACCGGGAGCACGACGAGTTTCAGCTGCTTCAGGTGTGTGCGGAGCTGCAGTTAGCCCGGAAGCTAACGGTAGCTTTAGCGCTGAGATGTTAGCCCGGAAGCTAACGGTAGCTTTAGCTCTGAGATGTTAGCCCGGAAGCTAACGGTAGCTTTAGCGCTGAGATGTTAGCCCGGAAGCTAACGGTAGCTTTAGCGCTGAGATGTTAGCCCGGAAGCTAACGGTAGCTTTAGCGCTGA
>JAVQJF010034454.1:0-18571 GCA_036023855.1 Gadopsis marmoratus | reverse complement strand
CCCGGCCCCCCCCCCCCCCCCCGCTACTGTGTTTTATTCTAAGGATCCATTTCATGTCCGCACGAGAGGCAGTCAAACATCAGGAGAAATCACCAGAAATGTATTTGAAAGCCGTATTTTTCTAGAGAAGAGGCACCGGGGCACCGGGGCACCGGGGCACCGGGGCACCGGGGCGGCGTAGAGTGTCGCGGAGGTGGAGGCCACGTCGTTGCCAAATAACATCGGCCCCTGCAGATGTAGCCGGGTGGCTCCGATTCGCCATAACGGGAGAAGTAAGACGGGACTCGGTGTGTTGGCGAGGAAAACCTTCAGGTGACCCCTCAGGCGCCCGGTTGCCATGGAGCCAGGCATCAGTCTCCCCTCGCAGTGTGTTTCGCCTCTCTGTCATCGACAAGTGCAGTTTGTGCGAGTATTTGTTTATATTAAACACTTTGTGTGAAATGTTTATTCAGGAACCTTTACAGCCAAGACAGTGAAGCTGACTCCCACCTCTGTACATGTTGTAGTATAACTGTGTGGTGTTTGGTGCTGAAGCCAGGACTCTGAGCCTCCCTCCCTCCCTCCCTCCCTCCCTCCCTCTCTCTCTCTGTGTCTCCTGAAAAGCTTCACATGCTGTCTGTGAGGTGGCCTGCTATAAATAAAACGAAATAAAAGAATATAAAATAAATAAAACAAAAACAAAGCTTCACGGTTAACTACTTGCTTCGAGCTTCATTTGGAGTTTTTAATTCTGTTAATGGCTTTAGGTGGAGAAGTCACCCCCCCCCCCTGCCCCACTTCATTTACAAACAACCTGCATGGATGAAGAGGAAGCCGTGTTTAAACAGCAGGACGTTGATTTGTGCCAACTGGTGTGATGTTAAAGGCCTCTGTGCCGGCTGGGACTGCTGAGAGCAACTGGACCCTGATTGGCCTCTGTGGAGAGAAGAGCAGGGGGGGGGGGAAATGGGATTTGTGAAAAATGGGATTTATACACCTTCATGCACGGTGGATTAATATGGTCTCGTGTGAGGAGTTTACACGTTGAACCTACTTTAAATCCAGCCGTGCCCCGACGAAGCTCCACACATCTGCATCGTTTCAAGCACTCTGCGTGGCCGACGCTGAAACAACTGTATTGTGGCTGAATTGAGACAATGATGAATACATTTCAGAAAAAAAAACCTTTCTGTTGTTTAAAATGCTAAAGCGTTGCTGCTGTTTCACCTTCAAATTAAATTGGACTATTAGACGGGAACAACTGTCAGCTGGTTAGTGGGCCTTGACGTGGTTCTCATAACCTGCGGTGTGACTTGAACGTCCCAAGCCGCTCTTGTGCAACTTTAAAGGGCCCAGTATTGCACTCATAAGAGACAGATTTAAAAAAAAAAAAAAAATCAATGGTCAAAATAGCCCGACTTTTATTCCCTGGTGTAGATTAAACAAACAGAAACATTAGATCCTGCATTTCCCTTGATGCAACTGGCATTTCATTAGAGCCTCCCTGCCTCCCAAAGCCAACAGTCTGCAGGCTTCCTGTCAACGTTTCAAGTCTCAAGCAAAGTGACAGTGGTCATCATCGGGGTCATTTCTTCCCCCCGCAACCACGAAAAACACGGTCTTCACAGGCCCGAGCAGTGCTCACGTCGAGTAAATCCTCTATAAAACTCTTGTGTTTATAGTAAGATATGCATCTTCTTGTTTGTGATTATTTACCCGTGCTCTTCCAAACCTGTTGAAATGCTCTAAAACCCAAATAGGCCCAAATGTTGTTTTTTTTAACTGCACACGGTCTCTTTCAGGAGGTTGGGAGGCTCTTGAATATGCTCTTTGATTGTTGCATTCGCCACGGGCCTCACTCTGAACGTCTGCAGCAAACAGTAAATATCACGGCAGCTGGTGTTATGAAGTGGCTCTTACAGGAGAGAGTTCCAGTTCTTCCTGGGGGAATATTAATTAGCCCTTAAGCTGGACGTCTTTAAAATGCATTAGCACGATGTGTTTGGCTAATGATGCTCTCCCAGATGGGCCGAGCCGCACGTTTCAATTAGCCCGGGAAACCTGAATGGAACGGCGCTCAGCTGTTTTGGCTGATGGACGTTGTTTAGACGTGATTGGCTGCACAGATGTGTGTGAATGAGACCCAGCTTTTAGAAATGAAAATTACATCGGCAGTGCGGCCAGTATGATTGCTGGCCTCCTGGCAAAGACCCACTTCATTATTAAGCATTGTTTGTTTGGCAGAAAGTTAGCGTTTGTGCAGATTAGCAGTGGGCTCACAGATGGCGACGCTAACCAGCGGCTCCACGAATAATTGTTTCAAATTGCATGTGAATTGGTCAAAATTTTGGCAGCTCCAAGTCTAAATTGATAACAACATGACCTCTTCGGTAACAGCGGTTACTGTGTTTTGTTGTTGTTTTTTATTAGAAATGTGACTGTTCAGTGATTTACCCCTTGTGCAATATTTGACATTCATGTTTCCTAAACATTCCTTTAACTGTTAAATGTTAAATGTTGCACTGACACTGAATAATATTCTTATACTTTTTTTTTAAACTTTATTCTATTTGATGCTATTAAAACTGGCTCGTATATATTTATTGTCTAAGGAATATGGGGACATTTTACAAAACCAGGTGCAACCAAAGCTGCAATCATCACCCCCCCATTAAAATCTTTAATTGATTTGCTTTTTTCAGAGACATAGGTGAAAAGACTGATACCACGTAGCATAAAGACTGGAGTCAGGGGCAAACAGCTAGCCTGGCTCTGTCCAATAGTAACAAAATCTGCATACTGAGCCCACTAATTAACACGTTATATCTCCCAAAACCAAAATGTACTGTATTTGATCCTGTTAACACACATTCACTTCAAATGAACATGTTATATGTTGCTTGTTTCGTCCACACAAAAACTAAGGTGTAAAAATGACAATTTGCCGCTTTAAAAGGGGGTTACGTACTGGATTTATTTCTTGGCTGGGAGCAGTTACCAGGCAACCAGTGGAGACTCCAGGAAGTTACTGCAAAGGCCAAGAAAGAGAAGGCAGATTGTGTCACCTTTGAGCACAGCCAGGCTAGCTGTTTCCAGTCTTTATGCTAAGCTAAACTAACTGGCTCCTTCTTCATAATTACCGCACGGATATAACTCTTGGCAAAAAAGCAAATAAGCGTGTTTCTGAAAAGGTGGAACTGTTCCTTTAATTGTATTTTATTTGCTCCTGTTCAAACTGGGTCAAACATGGATTTTGGAGACATTTTACAGGACCTGGTGCAACTCGAGGTGCAATCATTCCCCATTAATCACACCCATATCCCCAGATGATAATGCACCTATAAATGAATTCACAGCAGAATGAAGTGAGACACTTTTCATGACCTCCCAAAAATCACCACATCCACACTGCACTGAAACTGTAAAAGAGTTCTTTCTCTCATGTGACAGATACGAGGATTCATTCAGTTATTACATGGACTGAACCTCTGCTCGTCCAGATCATGAATATTGTCTCTGCCAGCCACCCCCTACTGCCATCTGTATGTAATCATAATCATCAAAGAGAATGAAAAACATTCAGACTATGAGACTGCGTGGTGAACAATAATAATCTTAGCATTTCCCAAATGCTGCTGCGATATTGATGCTAATGACGCATTTGCTTCATAACATAGTTTTCAGTCAACAAGCCTTTAAATAATGATTTGCTGTGTTTTTAAGGAAGAACTCTGTGAAGTAAAGTCGGCTCAAGGGGACTTGCATAAGACGTGACACACATTGAACTCCTTTGGTGACCAAGGACTTTAAAGGGACAGAACAAAGGATAAAAAAACAAAAATAGGATTTGGACAACAGAGGTGAATAATTCAGCAAATTACAGCACAAACAAAAAAAAAAAAACCCACACAATTATGAAACATGATGCTGTAAAACGCCATGCAAATGCAGGTCGTTGTCTTCACAGAGTGGCTGGAAGGGAGGTTGTTCCAAGCCAAGAGATTAAGAAAAACAAAACAGTCGTTGTTGAGAAGCAGAAATGTCAGCACCCAGAGATAATGACTGCTGATTGCTCGTGATTGCAGCCTCATCACATCCCAACAGATATGCTAAATTCATGCAGTAAGAGCATAAAAGTTTTGCACCCCATTTGCCACTTTTCTGTAATTCCAGGTATTGTGTTTATCGACATCAAACGTAACTGAAGTGTAGTTAACAACAACAATATATGTAGGAGTGTGTGTGCGTGTATGAAAATCTATTTTTGTTAGCCTGTTACCCATGCCAATTAAAAACCAAGTGATGGATTTATTGGACACTTTGAGGGGGATTTTTGCTAACAGGGAAACTAAATTCTGTATTTTATTTCTGAATGGACAGTATAGCTAAGTGACGGGCATGCACCTGTGGTGACCCTGTAGCTGGCGCGCGAATCTGGGGCAAAACATTGATAAAACTCAACTTCCATTCGCAATTAAACGCCTTGTAGCCCGGTATGATAAAAAGTCCCCCGTGATTCTCTTTCCACTCCAAATCACGCCGCGAGTGTCGAGGCGTGGCGCCAAAAGCAGGTGTTACGCTTCATGTGTCCATCTGTCTGGATTCCCATGTGAACTTGGCGCTCGGCGGGCTCCATCTGCTGCTCTCTGGCTTGCTCTGATTGTGGCTCACGTAACGAGCGGGCGGCGATTGCGGCCAGTCGTGTTCAGCACTTGTGTTTTTATAATGTAAACTGATGTTGTACTTAATGTGTGAAACGTGACCTAAGAAGCATAGCACACTCGTGACTACATAACTCCTTTTAGAAACAATCAGGATGCAGAAAAGTAAGCAAAGGTCAGTTTGTTCATTTACCAAACCTATGCTTTAATATGGTAAAAATCTTTGCACGAGTACTGAACTGGGATCAGATTGCTTATCAGATTTGGACATGGAAACCTTTTGTTTCCTTGGATTTGGATATTTTGAGCTCACAAAACAGACGGGTGCCAGATCGTAGCTTGGCATCTTGGAGGGAAACGCTACTTTGATGTAAATTGTAGAAGTTGATAGTGAATGAAGACATGACTACATTGCAAAGCAAGCCAAGGAAGTCTTGTGTTGAGTGTTTTGATTTGCTGACTGAGTAGTGCGCAGGTTTTCTCACACCCTTTTCCATGGAACGTTGATTAGCACCGGTTTTAAAATGCAGAACTGAGGGTGAGCAAACCAGCCAGGTACAGCTGGATGTGCAGTATTTCTCTGTAGTTACTCGCTGGCTCACTGGTCCCTTACTCCAAATATGACTTTCCTTCCAAGTTGCACCTAGGCTACCTAGGAGTGCCAACCTCATGAGTCTTGACCTTTCAGTATGCCCACAAGTCAGTGTCTGATTGTGCAGGGGCCCTTCTTGATGCCTTGAGCTTTTCTGTGCAGGATGACAATATGTGTGTCAACAGAGATGGACACTTAAGGAGACATGTCTGGCGCTTATATCTGAGAGTCAAATGAGAAGATACCGCTCCCATATCTGTCTGTTAAATATGAAGCTACAGCCAGGGTTCGGTTTGTTTAGCTTAGCTTAGCATAAAGACTGGAAACGGGGGGAAACAGCTAGCCTGGCTCTGTCCAAAGGTAACAAAATCCACCTACCAGCCCATCTAATGCTCACTAATTAACATGTTTGTTGAAATTTCAGAGGGTTACGCGCCCAACTATTTCTTGAGCGAGTGCAGTGATTTCCTAGGCATTTTCTTTTTCACCTTTGGACAAAGCCAGGCTCGCTGTTTCCCCTAAGAGTGTTATACAAAATGTAAGCAAGCATTTATTATTGAGTCCACTTCTGACCCCATGGTTTCTAAACCTACTGAGGAAAGAGTCAGGCATGTGCTGTTATCTTCTTTTCTGTCAACTTGCAGAGATCTGATCCCTCATCGTCACACATGCAAGCGTTTTTAAGATACAGATGTTTGCTGTGAAGTCTTTTTGCAGCCCCTGATCCTTGGGAAAGCCCCTTTATTTTAAAGAATCATGCTAACAACCCTTTCACAATAACGTTGGTGGACAGAGGTGGACTCGCACACCAGTGATGAGCGGCTTCGTGGAGTGTTCAAAGACCACTGAGAGGCCAACCTGAGTCTAAAAGGGGAAAAGTGCCCTTTAGCAAGACCTCCAACTGACATTGTGGGTTTTTTACCCCTCAAAGTAAAGGCTACTGTGTCACACCAGTAAAACATCCCGGCTGGTGCATTAGATCCCAGAGCCCTCACCAGCTCCTCAATTGTTCATCCTGCTGACCACCTCAACTTCCTGCAAATCTAGACGGGCTCATCAAGAAGACGGAGCAACAGTGGTGGAAGAAATCCTTTAGTTAAGCAAAAGTACCAATGCAACAATGTAAAAATACTCCATTATGAGTATGAGTAAAGTCCTTTATTCAAAATCTTACATACAGTAGGTAAAAAAACAGAAGTATTATCAGCAAAATATACTTAGCATTTTACAATATATCCCTCTGAAAAGTAGAGGAATAGAAGTGTAAAGTACCATTAAATGGGAAGACTCAAGTAAAATACCTTCACCATGCTCAAGGCCCATTCCTGCTGACTCTGTGCACTCAGCACTGACCCAAGACTCTGACTCTTATTTGCTTCCAGCACAAAGACACAGAAGACAATATGTCGTGACTCATGGGTGCACGTTATGTAACTAAGGGGCGACCTGGTTCAAGCATGAAACAAAACACATTTCATTCATGACTCCATTCACGACGCGTACTCTGCTGAAACCAGCAGCTCTGCACTTTTTTATGAATTACAAATCTGATTGAACATGACAGAAGTTTAGTTTAGCTTATTGCAGCGCTTTTGGAGAAAATTAATCCTCTCAGTTCTCCGCCGAAGCATCTGAAAAGGTGGCGTACAATCATGCATTACCGAGAGGTTCCACAGGCCTATTTTTGCACACAGAATAACATTATCACTGACATTGAAAGACAATAATTTCACTGTCATAATGCTCATTATAGACTCATTCGTAATCAAATATTTTTATAGGAATGTTGCAGCTTAACTGTGTCGGTGTCAGGATGGAATATAGTAAAAGAAAAAAAACATTGTTATCTCGACACCTTGAGAGCTGTCATGGTTGCCGCTGCATCTAAAGGACACAGGCATTGCTTTTTAATTCAAGGGTGGTCATCTACGCTGGTAGGAGAATCCATTATGAGCTAAAAATAGCCTGTCCGTAATCATTGTCCTGAATTGGATATTTGAACCTGCTGTGTGCCGCTGTGCCTGCAGAGAAAATGGGAAGTTTCACCCATGCATGACAGGAATGTCCAAGGAAGCAAATGTCTTATCTTCCTTCTAAGTGGTCTATTATTCTGATGGCAGATGCTATCAGTTGGTCTGTAGGTGTTTCTCAATGTCTGCACATGTGCTTGCGTGGGAACAAATAATAGAGAACGCTCATGCAAGATGTTCAATTTTTATGCGAGCAGATTGACAGGGTGAACAAGGATACTGTTCATCAAAACTGCTTTTGTAACTTGATCTGAGGTAAATTTTTCACTATTTTCTAGCATTTTATAAATCAAACAAATCCAGTGCCCTTTATAAATTAGGTCACACAAGAATGATGCTTTCTGTTGCACTAAAATAACAGGCTTGGCAGGAAAGTTCACCCTTGACTTGTTTGCGATTGTGGGAGGATTGTCATAGTGTTGGGTTTAAAATGATCTGAAAGGCTGCCTGGTTTGACTGACAGTGGCGCAGCAATGTGCCTCCAGCATTGCTGACACTACCGCTTTTGAAGTGGGACCTAAAGCGGCATCCCACAAAGTGTCACTGTGTGAAAAGGGTATGTGTGCAACAATTATATATTATACATCATTCCACTGCAACTGAAAACCAGAAACCAGACTAACAGATGTTAGGGTCAATCTCGTCTTTATGACGAAACAAAAAAAACAAACAACCAAAAAAAACCCCTAAATCACCAGACAAGACCACTGTGGAACATTCAAGAGAAAGTTAAGACTCATCTCCCTTTATTCTCTGGAAACACCATATATACAAACTGCATCCAGAATCTGTATTTTTAAAAACATCTCATCATAATTTTACAGAATGACATATTTACAAATGTATATTATAATCACAGTTCAGATATTCCACAAAACAGAGCAGAGGGAATCATTGCACAGCAGGAAGAAAACAGAAACATGACAGACTTCTCATTTAATGTCCCATTTCGACACTCACATATTGAACACCAATTCTTCATATCCACATAGCGACACAGGAGGTTCTATTCATTCATCCACGCAATGCTGCATCATGGCTTCGTATCAAGGCTGTGCAAACGTGTCAAATCTTGGATCAGCACGATTCTTACAGGTGTGTGGCACAATGTGACCAAGTCCGTAGCCAAAGCGTATTAGCATGCCTCCGAGAATTATGAAGAATTAATTAGGAAATCCCATGCAAGTGTTTTGCATAGGTTGTAGTTTACTTCTGTACCAGAAACAAACTGCAAAACAGCAATAACTGCTGTGACTTTTCACCTATTCAGCAGCAAGCAGCTCATTGCCCCATTACTGAAGATGAACGAAAATGTCCAGATGAATCCATTTTGAACTAATCAACCTAAATGTAGTGATAAAGAGCAAAACCGCAACCTCACTGAACCTTTGAAAGTTTAAAAAAAAAGGTAACCAAGTTTAAATATCAAGGAGTCAAGATGTAATCTACACGTTTAAACACTGATCCCACGTTGCAAAGAAATGAGTTTGGATGAAATAATAAGTAGAGGTACATCAAACTTCCAGCACCCGCTGCAGCAAAAGGGAGGCTTTAAGGACTCCATGACCTCAATCCAGGAAACCTTCATCTCTATTCACATAGTGGGCCATTTCAACATAGCCTCAGGGTGTTTGGGAAGGGGATCGGCCTGCAAGCGTTCATATAAGCCTATCTTATAGCTTATCTTTGGTGACAGCTTCATTCAGATAGAATAAAGACCAAAGAAACTTTAGTATTGTTGAATCAAACTAGTTGCTCTATAGTCTTCATCCTGTGTGTTTGTACAATAGACTCAACAGCTGTAAGAGACGGAAGCATTACGGCGTATGGCTGAGAGGTATCAGGTGTGTGCGTGTGTCTGACACACTCTGGTCCAAATGAAAATCCTGTTTACCCCTCTGGACGGAACAAACTTCATGGTCAATGTGGTAAAAGCCTATAAGCAGCTGAAGCATGTACACAAGGTGTAAACACAAAAGCTGGAGATGTTAAAAAGGCACATTTGCAGCGATGCACACTTGCAGCGATGCACACACACACACACACACACACACAGTTGCATGTTGCACGTACACGAGCATAAAAACAAACCGATATACTGGCACATTAACAAGATAAAGCACACACACCAAAAAAAAAACAAACAAAAAAAAAAATCACTGAAAGGAACAGGATTGCACTTTGTCCCTCGATACATTTCTGTAGGTTCCATTGGCTTTCCTGAGCTAAAGCTACAGATCTCATGTCCCCTACGATTCTTCTACACTTGACGGACTACAAAGAAAAAGAGGTGTGTGTTAGGAATACCGTAACATTTTAATATTGCCCCCCCCCACTAGATCGTACTGTGCACATAGTGTAAAGAAAGTTTCTACAAGCTGTCAGTATGTCTGTGCCTGCTGTTGATTGATGATGTTACTAACAAACCACTTTTAGGGAAGCTGAAACAGAAACACCTTTAGACTCATGTCTGATTAAAAGAAGTTGTTGCCGGTTGGTTCTAAAGAAATGGATGCATAAGGAACATTTAAACAGATTACTGTGAAGGAAAAGCAAAAAAGTTCATGGTATTCATTATTTTAAATTAAGCTAAAAGACCAACAATTCGAAAAGAGCGCTGTCTTAAGTGAAAATGCATAGTAGAAAACAAAAGTGGATATCCAGACATGCTGAAATAAAATGTCAATTTAAAGCCAACAAAAATGAAAATAAATTAAAAATCACATTC
Source organism: Gadopsis marmoratus (assembly GCA_036023855.1). NCBI lineage: Eukaryota > Metazoa > Chordata > Actinopteri > Centrarchiformes > Percichthyidae > Gadopsis > Gadopsis marmoratus. The sequence continues at coordinate 8,581 of JAVQJF010034454.1, read as the reverse complement.
AAAATGGCTAAACCAAAGACCAGCTCTACATGTCAACCTCAACACGATAGTATATTTGACATAAGATTTTCTTCAGTTTGACAGCTAACATTAGGATACTTCCACACTTCATGCTGGCTGCTTTGAGTCTAGCACCGGTGTCACACACATGGGTGGCTCTGCTGATGCGATGCGAGGCGCCTTGCTTCACCAGCTTGGTTTGTTAAGTGCTGTGCGGAGAAAAACTACGATGGGAAAATGGCACATATAGTCGGTCCCCAACAAGCCAGGACTGATCTGTTTTGCACGTTTGCGTCACATATGGAGTGCGCTGTGCAGCCAAGCTAAAGAAGCAGTCCTTCAGAAATACATTTGGCCTATTGGCAGACGGGACATCAGGAGACAAGTGGCGAGAGCATGCTGGGTGATGACCATCTCAGTTTGCTTACTGTACGGTGGAAAGGGCTGCGCGGAGACAAAAGTACCAGAACACTCCATTTTTTATAGGATGAATTCCATGGCAAAATCAGTGTTTGTAGGTTTCTACTACATCCCCAGGTAGAATTTGCTATACATTCATAATTATGTCATCTTGAGTCAATTACTTTACAAGGCAGTCAGAGTTTCAAGCGCTAAGCAACTTGCTCGAAGAGGAGTTATTTTATATAATTTTTTAAATCTTGGCGAGGCTCAGGGGAGACGGACGTTAGCCAGAGGAAGATTTGTTGTGCCGGAGGAGGGAACGGAGGTGGTACAAAGTGGATGGAAAATGACAGTTCAAGTAAGTTTGGAGACATTCACCAAATGGACAGGAAGTTTTAGGAGGTCCTCCAAAAAGCAGCCTGAGATGCTATTGGCACTTACGACATTCAGTTTGCTCCTTCGTATGTTTGGAGAGCAAGTGTGTGTGTGCGCATCTCATTTTGCTCTTCATTCAAAAATGGGTTGGACATTCACCCGGGGTATTTCTTGGTCCCTCATTTCCTGTTCCCCGTGACATGGTTGCGTCACTTCCTCCTTACTCTGTCCTCAGGATCTCTCTGCTGTTTTATGAGCCTCTCGATCTCGGCCCCCAGGGTCTGCAGATTCTCCTGTTAGAGAGAGCAAAGGCTTTTAGACTCACATACAACATTATATGACAATACATGAGAGGGACTGGGTGTGCTGTGGCTGTATCTCAGTAATGATAGAGGGGGAAAAAGTAGTAAAATATCTCCAAGATTTGTTGCCGTTCTGCCTTTTATTTCTATGTAGAAATATTCTGGGAAGAAAGCATCTTCATGAGAACACAAATGGCATTTAAAAGTGCGAATGACATGGATTGTTTTAATACCAAGTCAAAAACGTGCAGCGAAAGACAGTGATTCTATTAATACTACCAATAAAAAAATAATCCTAAAAATGTAAGAACAATAGTATTGTTGAAGATTGCCCCTCTCTTGTCTATTTTCTGTACCGTGAGTCTGAAAATAAAAAGGGCACATTGTCAAAGAAACCAATTGCTGCCATAAATTCTTACAGTATGAAAAACAATCCCAGGATGGAAAATTGCCAAAGCTAGATTATCCATCAAAGTAATTGTGAAGCCTTAATTTGTCTTTGTATTGTTCCCATGTTGAGTGTTATTATATATTCCTGCTTACTGCCAATCATCTTCCATTCACAGACAGAAAAGTCACTGCCAGAAAAACACTCCCACGTTACAATTTATGGTGTCATCTGGGTTTTTACGTAGGATGTCTTTAAGATAAGTTTGACAATAGGGAGCTGCTTGACGGCAAAATATGAATATATTTATTAAAGCATCTAATGCGCCAGCATAAACAAAAGTGCAAATAGCGCAAAAAGATAAACATCAAAGAGACTGTAACAATACATGAGACATGTTTTGAGTGTTCGCTTTCTTAATGTGGGCACATTAGAAGCTTTAATAAATATTTTTATTTACATTTTGTGTCACCCTGGGCCCGTCTGGAAGCAGTTTTTCACCCACTGTATTTGGATTCAAAATCCGATTGGCACTTTGAAGTATATTGAAACGTCAGTTGTATTGCAGTACATAAAGCATGTATTATGCATCTATAAACAGGTTGCAGCTCACCGATATTAATTCTTTAAGTAAACACACCACCTGATATAAACTTCAACTAATCTGTATGAAATCTAATGGATCAGCAAATCAACAAATTGATTTTCCCTTTACCAATGCACAAACGTGATGATGCACTAATCAATGTTTTTCATGATCGACAGTAATGTGGAAAGGGATTACTCGTAGACAAAGTCAGCTGATGAACACAGTGGAGAGAATGTAGCAGCTAAAGAGCCAGGTACTTCCCTCAGGAGTTGGTAAAGAGTTCATCAGGTGGCCAGAAACATGACTCCCCAATCAATGCTAATGCTGCTCTGTGCTGATAATCTCAGGCACTGCTGGTTACATCAATTAAAATCAACTCGAGACAGTAGACTTTATGTTCAACTCCCATGCAGTGATTAAATATATGTAAATATAAGTAAATCAAATCCAAAAACACCAACATAAATACTGAGGGCAATGTGGGACAAATGGAACACTGTGGTAAATGTATATAGTCCAGCTGGGTGGTTAATGTAAACTTTAATCAAAGTCAATCTCAGAAATGTGCATATTGAGTGGAAATAAACAGGCTGCCTACATGTTCTTATGGGTTCAGTGTACCGTCGCAACCATTTCAGATCATGAACTAGTCAGGAGGAAGAACACGGCTCAGTTACGGTGGGACACAGTTTCCTTACTTAGAAACAGCATCAATAATGCAGGTTCTGAATTAGACCACAATATCAAACACTCAGATAGTTGACAAGCACACTTGTCCTGACCGGACTGTCAGCCTGTCAAATCAAACGAATAGTCACATACAGACTTGTTTAAGTAAAGCTGTTAAGATAATAGTAATATTGATTTCACATTTTAACATTTCTGTTATGCAGACTGGGTCTAATTTAAATAAAACACATCCCTCTTTTGTAAACTGGTTTATGGTTTAATGTTTTATTTCTTTAAGCCATTTGTGACTTAAATCAACAGAAACATACACCATCAATCAAGTATTTAAAAGTAATTCAGATGAGTTTAGGTTTGCACTAGGTTAGGTTGGCTGCGATACTTGGGAGTATGATGCCTGCTGGGAGAGAACTTACCTTCAGAGTTATGTTCTTCAGCAGTGTGTCCTCCAACACAGCCTGCAGCTTCCTGTTGATCTCCAGCGACAGGTCCAGGGTCAGCCCGCTGTCCGCCGGGTGGGAGGTGTAAAGCGACGCCATGATGCCTCCCCGTCGGCTCAGGTGGGCCTTGTTAATATCCGACGCCTCAGACGAGAGGGCCCCCGACTCCTCTCTTAGCACATAGCTCTGGATTATTCTGTGGGAATGAAAGTGGAGGAGAAGAGTCAAACGGTGCACTTCAAAAGGAGGGGAAACGGAGTGAACACGTGGCATCAGCTGGAGACTGTTTGAGAAGGTGGATTTATAGGTAGGAGTATGGAGAGCTCCTATGGAGCAATAAAACCATTTCCAGTGGCAAAAAGTAGCAGACGTTTCTAGAATAGTAATTCCACTGGGATTGCTTATTCAACCCATGTGCATGGGATACATTCAGTCATAGTTAGAAAGATTATTATTGTAGCAGTCAGGGGAGGAAAGGTTATGAAAACCAGCAGCTTTAGAATGGGCTGCCAGGATTCGATTAATCAGCTACATGCCCGTGTGAAAGTGAGATAAATCTTCATGTTGCATTTTCATCTCAATAACAATATAGTGTCGAGGTTAAGCTATGTTTGTGTCAGAGAGAGGGAGAGAAGAGAATTCATTAGCTTAACAGCTCTAAACTTCCTGCTGTCCAATTTTCCCAGCGCAGCCCAGAGCACACCGACAAGCAAGTGTGTTTCTATTTAGAGGAAAAACAGACCCAGGGAGTGCCGCCATTAGGATTCAAACTCATTACTGCCTCATACATTATGTTTTTACGTGAGGCCAAAGAGAAGGGGAAATAACACAAAGCCTCATTCAACCTAAAAGAGATGGTTAGGGGAACATTGTTTTCTGTGCACTGCCATAAGAATGATGAGGCTCAGGCTAGACTCCATGCAACAAAGATTAAAAAACACACAAAAACACGTAGAGGGTTAGAACTACACAGATTTTGCAACTGCATTCTTAATTTTCACTTGAGACTTGGAGCGTGGGCAGGTGAAGAGGGTTGTGTTCGATCCCACAGAAAAGGTCAACAACCTCCTGTAAAATGCTTGAGACAGGTCAGTAATCAATATTTGTATCCTGCCTTGCTTCACACCTTAAGCACTCAATATGCTGGCATTGTTTAGTTCAAATTCAGGGTGCGTCTGAGAGGGATAAGCTCTGATCAAAGGGACGGTCCTGACTGCCAGTTAGATTCTGCAGTAAGACTCGGTAAAAATCAGCATTTCTCCAAAGAGTCAGAGGACTGTCTCACTTGTAGAGCTGAAAGATTCTCATTAGAAGATTCTCAAGATAACCGGAGTGTCGATTCATTGGAGGTGAATATCTAAATGTTGCAATTTCTACTACGACAACCACAACTATTACTACTGATCATTATCTATCAACAATGAAAAACAGGAATTAAAACAAGAGCAAATCTACCACAAATGAAAATGACTGGAAAACAGTTTGTGTCCTACATCCTTAAGGATATGCCCTTTCTGTGTTGCGATGGCCTTGATTCTTCATGGCGAATAGAACTGCTCTGTGCAGTCATTATGGTCTATAACAAGTCAAAAACTTTATAGATCCAATCTTGACAATTACGCTGACTTCAAGTGGCCTCTTTAAAAGTTAAGCGGCAAAGATTTCACATGGGATAGTCATTCTACGGAGCCCCTCTGGGGCCACATGGCAGAAAAAAAAAATTCAATGTGTAATCCGTGCTCTCGGTTTTGCAAGCCGTGCGCACGGATTGCATTTTTTCTACACAGCAGCAAAAGGAGCGGACCATTACACACATGCATTTAGCATTCACATTTAAATTAAATGTACACTTTTTATTTTGCTTAAATCATTATGCATTTAGCCTATTTTGCCTTTTACTGGCCTTTGGGTAAACGATCAAGCATCAAATATTAATGTTAGAGTTGCCTCCCGATGCTCGTTAACCAGGCCTTGTATCAACATGGCAGCTCTGACTGGGCAATAGAAAAGACTGGCCGAATAGAATTTATATTTTTATTCTATTACCAGGGGACCTCATGTGATTTAGAAATTACCCCCCTTAGCATGAGATAAGTGTACAGAATGCTCCATGCATACGTGTGTAATGGTCCGCTCCAGTTGCTGCTGTGTAGAAAAAATGCAATCTGCGCACATGGATTGCAAAACCGAGGGCACAGACTGCAAAAACCGTACACATTGAATTTTTTTTTTCTACCATATGGCCCCAGAGGGGCTCCATACATTCATCCGGGACTACGTGGGAAAAAAAAATAAATAAATAAATAAAAAAGACTGCCTGCTGTTTAACTACTGTTGTTTAGAAAGGCATTTTATTCAAGTAAACATGTGAAAGAAATCTTAGAAGGGTTGAAAGCATTCCAGTGACTTCTGTTAAAGACTTTCAGAAAATATCTTGTATTAATAGTGGTGGCCATTACCAATGTAAAATAGCAGAATTGTATTGCGCATACTACTCGGCATGCAGCAGCCTGGGACGCTCGAGTCTCGAACTTCCTTAAAGTGCAAAAGCATTTATCAGCATTTTACGGGGAAGATTTTAAATTTGCAAACTGTGTTGGTTGGAAGTTAAAAACCAGAAGTAATCCATGCATTTTAGGCACTCATAGTGGTTCTCAGTATTGATTCTTACTTGAATTCTGTCTGGAGGAAAACATCTGTCCAATTTTTTATTGTACAATGACTAAATGTGTATTCTTTCTTAGTATTGTAAGTCTTTCACAGAAGCCAACCCTATGCACTACATACAACTAAAACTGTATGTTGCAGTGTTTGCTTTGCTAGTTTATAATGCAAAAAGGTCTATGGTGCAGAAAAACTGAAATGATGCAGTAAGCTATGCAAGTACAACGAAGATGCCACCATCATAAATCATACCCCCCCCACACCCCAACACACACACACCTGGGCTTGGACATAAAATGACTTACCTCTGACTAGACTTGCAAGAGTCCATATTTGGACCACAGCTCCGTCACGACAGTGTTTAGTAAAAACAAAAAAAGTGACAGAAATTAAAGATGTAGCCACATGCCACAGGTGTGCTGAATGGCTTGCAGAGGGTGGCGGGCGGGGGATGTGTGCATGAGCAATAGGTCATACGTAAGCAGCAAGACTATTACTTATTTTTTCAATTTGTGAGTAACGTCCTTTTCTTCCCCCGCTGAGAGTGTGAGAGCAATGAGGGTGGCAAGTCAAGCATGCATGAAGTGAAGGTAGCAATACTGGGTGCAGAACAGCTCTCGAATATGTTGTGCCAGACAATCCAACAAAGTCTAGTTCTTAAGGTGACCAGACCTTCGGCCCAAAAAGCAGCAAGACAGAAATAGCAAATGCAGAGAAAGAAAGATACACCTGTGGTATGAAAGCCTTTCAATGATCAAAGCCATGTTGTATCTTAAATCGTACTCTGAACTACACAGACTAAAACACTGAATTTAAGTGGCATTTATGTTTCATGCTGATGGCTTTTTGTTGCAACATGTACAACTGTACTTGTTCGATAAATGTACATACTTATGATCAAATCTTAATAAATTTAAATATATCCTCTGTGTTAGTTAGAAAACACCATAGGCACTGGATTACATGGTGACTATAATCAAAAGAACCAAGAAACTCCAGCTTCACTGGCAGTGGGACAGAAATCCCTGATGACCTTGAAAGGATTGATTAGCACATTCAGCAGGTGTGGATCCATAATAGGCAAAAACAGAGGTTATAGAACTCTGATTTGCACAGACCACGGATTACAAGCCTAACAAATGACCTTAGGGAGTGAAAGGGATGCTCTCCAGATAAATAGCTCTCTACATCTACTGAACAGAAGGCCTTTTCCTGCTTTGTTCTCATCTCGTTTGTATTTGCATCATTTTAATTCAAGTCACACAAACGGACCATTTAGACTTAATGGTCATGGAGTAATAACCAGGTGTGGGTATTGATGGCCAGACATCATTGCCCTTGAAGGATGATGCTGGTTCTACAGGTTTAAGCTAATTTACTACAAATCGCATATACTGTATGAACATTGCAGACAATGACCCGTCTTTGACTGCCTAGCAACACACGAACATATCACTTTTCATCCAGATTCAGCCAAAATGGCCCCAGAATCCAATTGTAGACTTAAACGTGGTTTTTGAGCTGTAAACCAAATGATATGACTGTACCATGATGAAACGCATCAATGCTGGTGTTGACAGAGTCTCCCTAAAGTCCCCTGACAAACAACGTGCAGCAACGAGGTCACACCTCCTACTGTCGTCGTTCCCGCACTCGTTTTTCTTACATTTGCTGGGAGAAAGGGTTCTAGCTGAATTTGTGGGTGGGGTTAGAATTTAATTGTCAGCTGCAGATTGCATAACCAGTTCTCTCAACTGCGTAATCTTTAGCTTTCGCCTGCGGTTTGCACTGAACATGGCAAGTTATAAGTACATGGTTACAATCATTAACATTAAATGAGCTTAAAGATGCAAAAACAGTGCTATGATAATACGACAAAGTGGTATGAATGTAGTAACGTAAAGTCAACATTAGCCTATTGACTTTCCTACACTAACTTCTGCTTCCACATCTGTCTCTTCCTTTCATCACCTGCTTCAGGCTTACAGTTATCTTGTCTGTGATCACCAGGCGGTCCTGGAAGGATAGGGACAGAAAGGCAAATAGGACAAATTCACATCCATGTTCTGGGTAGTGTAACACCCCCCGCTTAGCAGAAATTTTACAGAGATAAATTTAGCTCAGCAACCATGGGATTTGTCCTCAATTTTAACTCTTGAATGTAGGTTGAGGCTAATGCATTCAATCAAAGTGTATAGCTGAGAAAAAAATGAGAAGTGGGATGATCCAAGTAGAATCAAGTCATGTAACATATCACCTGCCATCATGAGCCAATACGATGCAGAACTTTAACGAAGTGTTTGGAGTGAGTTATACTGATCAATGAATACGATTTTACTCATTTCACTCCGTAAAGAAACATCTTTCCAAGTTATGTGGAAATCTCATCTCCACACCCCATTTTATCCTGGCATTGACCCACAATCCACTTCAAGGCCTAAGCCATACATTAAGGTGTGATGGCCTCAATGTCCTTCACACCATCCCTTCGGTTAAGGTGATGACCATAAATATAGATGGAACATCATTAAGGAACCATACTGATGCATTCTTACCGCACAGATCAGCTCGACTATAAATAGCTCTGAGTGAGGTTTGTCATGAATAAGAACTGCGATGCATGAGTTAGAATCTAAAGATGAGAGAGACACACAAGGGGGCCATAAACTGTAGGCGTAAGCATATGCTGTCTGTCAAGGTCAGCGGATGCTCTGGTACACCAGGGAATGAGGTA
>JAVQJF010034452.1:0-18657 GCA_036023855.1 Gadopsis marmoratus | reverse complement strand
CCCCCCCCCCCCCCCCCCCCCCGGCCGGCGTTAGCGCTGGGCTGGAACTGGACAATAGGCTTCGTGCGTACGGATTAAAGACAATCAATGATCATGCAGAGCCGCGTTTTATAAAGTTGACTGGCTTCCAACATTGGCCACGATTAGCATTTCAGTCCATGTCGATGATGCCGGCCGCTCTAACTAGTCGGGGGGGGGGGGGGGACCAGAAAAAAAAAAAAGGAAGGACAGTCCTCACTGAGACAGACGGGCTTCTTTTGCTTGTGTGCTCGCGATTTGGAACCAAACGTTGCAGCGCACCGCGTCGCGTCGCGACGTACAAACGAAGTGTCTTTGGTCTCCGATGCAGGGAGGAAACACACAGTGCGGCTTCGTGCGCAGCGCAGGGCTCCGTCCACATCCACCCGAAGCCTCGCAGGAAACCACCGAAACCGCCTCACACGTTCCAACCAACACAAACACGGTGCGTCCTCCTCCTGCCGGCATGTGATTCCAGCCGGGTCGCGCTGGGAAGAGCCGGTCTGTGGTGTTATTCCAATAAAGGAGGACGACCGGAGTGTATTTTTGAAACAACCCACGCAGTCAGAAAAAAAAAAGAAAAAGACGGCAACATAAACAGAACTTACCCATATCCGCGTATCTGTCAGCTCCAGCCTACAGGTTCTAATAGCTTCGGGTGCGCGACATCCGAGTCCGCATGACGCGTCCGCCACAGACAGGTACCGTCCTGATCCACTACAGCCCGGCGCGTCTCCGCGCAGCCGCCGACTCCACAGCGCACCTGCCCTTCACTCTCCCGGACCTGGATGCGGTGCCCGGTTTAGTTCTGCGTCTGTAACCGTACAGCTGAACCGGGCCGAATGTCATTTGCTTCCAACTTCCAGATTTAAAAAAAAAAAAAAAAGGGTAAGAAAAGAATAAAAAAAAAACCAAATTCCGCTTTCAGAACAAACCCGCCTCCGCGGGAAGAGATCAGAGCCGAGCGCAGCGCTGCGGCGGCGGGCAGCGACGGAGCCGCATCCAGGGGAGTCGTGTCAGTCTCCGCGTGCGCGCGGGGGGGGGGTCCCGATACAATCCCGTTACAGAACTTCACAAATGCGTTGCATGATTTCCCCCCCCTCCCCCCACCACCACCACCACCCGCCCCCCCCCCTCCCAACCCAAAAAAAAGAAAAGAGAAATTTTTTTTTTTCCAAGAGGAGTCCAGCAGCAGCCCTCAGACTCCCCGTGAGACGCAGCTCCACAGCGGAACAGTCGAATATCCACCTTTTTGGTCCAAAACGTCCCTTTCGTCCTCGCCGCTGCAGCTCGGCGTGAAATGCACCATGTTGTTAATCACGTCTGCATGTCAGGGCAACTTTGTCAGGCAGAATCGGAATATGCCCTCTTCTGGTGAGACTGCGAGCAGGAGGGGGGCGGGGGGGGGGGGGCATCATGGGGTTAAACGTTACCGGTGACACGGTTTTAAGGAAGGAGGCTGCCACAGGACGAGACCGCGACGGAACCTGAGCCACGTGTAACGGCTCCTTGTGTTCATGGACTTCATGGGAATCTCGCTGGAATTTTTTTCCTTTTTCAATTTTTTAATCACAACGCCGTGTTGACGAATGGACGGGCCGTGTGCGTTTCCCCAGATGATGAGGAATCAATAAGTAGTCGTTTCCCGATTGTGAGGTTCTATTTGACTGTTAGACCCTCAGGTTTTTGGAAACGGCTGGCGATTTTGGACGATCTTTAGGCTTGTTTTGAGGGTTACGACTCGGTCTTGTGTTAGGCTAAGGTTAGGATACATGACCGGATGTGGCCCATAGTTATCAGGTTGTGAGGGTCCTCCAAAGACGGCCTGTATACACACACACACACACACACACACGTACCGAACCGCACCGCTGCAGGACGCTGTCCATGGTGCTGGAATGGTGGCTGAGTACACTGGCACTGATTCCTGAAGCTGCCCAGGGACTTGGTTCCTACTTTCTGTGTAAACAGGTTATGAGAAACGACTGGACCAGATGTCATAAATTCTACTTAAGGTTCCTACTAACCCTTATTGGAAATGCAATGGTACCTAATCGACAGCCCCCCCACTGCCTGAGCTGCCTTTTAAAGCGTTGGAGTATTTAAAGAAGAAATAGGCAGCTGAATTTTTAATGTGCATTGCATCTGCACTGGGTTACTAATATATGTAGCTTTATTCAAACTTCAATATAGCCGGCCCTGTATTGACATCCATATCAGCTCTTAAGTCTTGCTATGTTTAGCAATTTAAGGAGAACATTTAAGTTTTATTTACGAAACCCCTTATTGGCAGAGGTGCTGCTACTCCATTTGGGTATTTCCATTTTGAAAACTTTCACTCCACTACATGGCAGAATTAAATACTCATTATTACTTACTTACAAACTATCTTTGCAGATAAAGGTTTTCCATTAAAAACATATAAGTCCACTAAATATATTATACATTACTATACAGAAGTTTAAACTCCTAGAAAAATAACTGGTCCAACTTGGAACCTGGATCAACTACAACATTGAAAGGCTTCTCACTGAAATTGTGATTTAATATTCTAAATGCACCAGGAGTCACAATGAGCACTTGAACACGTTGATACTGAAGTGAAAGTATGAAAGTAATAGCTGCAAAATATACTTCAGCACATATCTTAACACAGTAGTTTTTCTTCGTCATAGTACTTTAAGCCTTGGGGTCAATTTGACCCCAGCACTTTAAACCTCCAGAAAATAATTGTAATTAAAATTGTGCTCCAATTTTATGTGTCAGGTACTTTATGTTATTTTGTTGACTGCCTAAATACCCCTTTCAATAAAACATAACCCACCCACCCACACACACACACCCCTTTATACATGCAGAATACCGTTTGCGTGACTATGGAAAAATATGTAAATCAACATAAAAGCTCACTGATTGACTGAAATCTGAGATCTTTTTGGTGTTTTAATGGCTTTATATTGTTTCTAAGTACGCCAGTTCCCCAGGGGTTCTTCCCATTGTACACCTGCATATTATGGGCATCACTTGACTGTGCATCGCATGCTGCTCATATGTTGATACCATATATATTGTTTGAAGGGACAGCACCCATGAAGTGCAACCAGACATTCATCCACAGTCACGTAGGGACCTGGATTATAAAGGAATGATCATCCTTGGACCAATTTGTCCCATACATCTTGTATCGGCCCTGCCTTGTTTCTCTGTCGTCAAAGCGTATGACGTGGGAGAAAACATGCAATGTCTTCAGAGACATGATGGCTAGAAATATTGCCCTTCCAGTGTCAGCATGCTGCAGGCTTGCTGTTGCTTTGCCTTGCCTTTTGACTTGCACCCTTCTGCCAAAATGAGCAACCCAATGTAAGCTCAAAAGTGGGTCACATCCCAGTCCCCATACACACACCTCCCCTCTAAGTTTGTCATCTCAAGTATATCCTTTTGGATTGATGGTGTTATGAAGTGCTCAAATGCTTATTTTATGTCTTGGGCGTGGCTGACAGCGTAGCTGGGGGGGCCTGGAACCACCATCACATTAGCAACACTCTCAACTTTCCATTTTTGGAAGGTAACGTATCCGCTCTTGGAGGCTGAGAGACAACGGGAGGATCAACCCCAAGGGTCTCAATCTCATCAGAGGAGGATGCCTCATAATCACAGTCCTCCTCAACATTATCCTCAGTCTCAGACACATTCTCCTCTATGTCACTTTCATTGTCAAAAGAGCCGTGACACAACCTGGCAGAAAACCTTTGCTTTGAGGTCATTTGCAATTGAGAAGAAGCAAAAAGAGAGCGCACACACAGCACCAGGAGAAGTGGTTTAGAAGGCTGCTGTGCAAGCTTTTACATGTTTACCCAAACCCATGTCGTGGGAACTTTCAGGGGTTCTTGCACTACTATATGTTAGATTAGGGTCCTTAAGCGAAGGGAAGTTCTTTGAACATTATAAAATTGCATGTGACAATGACCTGTAAATAAGCCAAAGCAACCTAAACAAACGTGTGTGGAAAATGTTCATATTTGTTATGTTTTATACTGCTAAAACAGCCTGCGGTCAAAGTGACCCCAAAGAACACCGGTGCGTACAAAATGTGTACTGGACATTGAAACCATGTCATCATGTTAATTTTATGTTCACCCAGTTGTCCCCATTAAATTCTAAAAAAGTCATTGAAATGATGTCCATCATTTATTTAGGGACATTAAATATTGAATGGAGTCAAATTGACCCTAAGGATAATAGGAGGGTTAAATTTCACTTCAGTCAAGGATCGGAATACGTCCACCTCTAATCTTGGGTCATATTTAATGAAATGTTCTTGCAGCCCTTGCTAAATAGAACATAAGTGAAATCCTGGGTAGGCTGTTAAATGGCTTTTACTGTGGAAGGTAGGACTACTTAAATATAAATCTCTCCTTGAGGCCTTTTAAGCTAATGCTGAGCGTTTATCCCCTGCAGAGCCTCTTGCATTTGTTCTCAGCTAATCATTGGTATATGATTGCCACCAATTGTCCCTCGTCATCTGATGATGTATTGTACTCACGAAGGCCACAGTAGGCGATTTGAGGGGGGGGGGTTGTTTAGTTTATTAGAATGTTGGTCTACTCTGCCTGACTCATTGATCCCTTATCTGTCTGAGGTTTGTGCAAGTTAGAATATATGGCCCCCGACCATGATCTGATCTGAAGTAGCAGCAGCCTAACTGTGCTGTGTATTGATAAATCCATGGCGCTGTCCGTGGTGCTGAAGTAGCAGGCACATTTGTAAATGCGCCTTTTTCTCTCTGTCCCACCATTCTGTCAGTTTCGTCTTAGATCTATAATATTATCTAAACTATTTACTATAAACTCTCAATTGTATACTGTTAGAAAAATATTCTACTATATACTCTATAGAGTGATGTCACGGAAGAGCAAGAGGATCACAGAGACACACTGCTGCCTGTAGTATTCCTATAATATTCCTATACTATTTCTATGATGATTCAGTTGCATCTTCCACCTCTGTAGTTTGTACTATAGAGGTTTGGTGTAACCTGGGAGTGAAGCAGGTACTGTGTGAGGAAACTAACCTGCGCTGACCGCACCTCAGCTGCCATGGTTACATAATTCAAGTTAAAGTTTAGACTTAATCACCTGCACAGGCCACCATCCCCTTTGTTGAAATCTCACAAATCGACCACTGCTAAGCAGTATTGTAGACCAGTGTTGGTACAGGCTGTCACACTTTTACATTAAATAATACGTTAGCAATTTGTCATGATACCAACTCGTGGGGTATTTAGTGTTCCACCCATTCATCTTGTCAGTGTTCGGTACCTGTTTTCAAAATGGTGCCAGACGTTCTCCAACACCATCTCAAAATTCAGCGTCTTGCACTGTAGCGCCGCCTCAGTATCTACTCGCATGCAATTTGGCTGATGACTTCACTTCTGGATGTCGTTCAACAAGCAGGGGCCATTCTGCTGACGGCGCTGAAACAATTAATACCCTGTGAAGTTATGGAGATACAGACAGTGCCAGCCCACAGGCTACAGCAGTGATTTCTCTTCTCAAGAAATATAACTGTATAGTTTACGCTCACCTTTTTACTGATGAATTGCCTCTGCTTGTTGGTTTAAGTGTCTGTCAGCTAGGGTAGTATTCAACATTTTTTTGGGGGGGGTGGGTACTGGCCTTGAAAAGACAAATCTCTTGCTCATGCTTGACTTTCACCTAAAATTGTTATTCTTTGTTTTGACACTATATCCTGTCCTCCTGGAACAAAATATACTTTTAAAAGGTAAGATTTTCCAAAACACTTTTCCGTGGTTGGAACCGTGTTTGTTGCCGGGCAACGTTCACATGTGGAACAATCTTTCATATTGCAAATGTTGAGGCCTTCTTTGATTTCAATAGTACTTCTCTTTGAGCTCTCTCAGATAGAATCTAATGGAACAAATGTTCAATTTGTTATGTAAAAAAATTTTTTTTAGCATTATACTCATAAAATTCTACTGTATGTACACAGTATGATATGGAGACTGTAAATTTAATAAAAAAGCACACAGAAATAGAGATAATTCAGAAATGGCAACATGCATTATTCACACATTAGTGTGTGTGTGTGTGTATGTGTGTGTCTATTTTCATGTGAGAATTATCACAGGAAATAGCTTGCATTATGAATCTAATAAATGTCTGAATGCGTGACTCAGTGACTGAAAATAGAGGTAATATTTATTCCCCGATAGCAATTCATAAGATTATAAGTAAAGCCGCTGGGAACCAAATAGAAATATGCGTATATGCCCGTCTGTCCTGCTTACTGTCACTGACAAAGCACTGTCTTGATAATTAAAATTTGCATGTTAAATGTCTTTTTAAAAGATATTCTTTCTTGGGATTTTTGGGAGAATAATAGAGAAGCAAGTTTGATAAAAGAATACCAGAGATGCCAAATAGATACAAAAATGGATGAACAGGCTGTGGATGGTTCAATGACCCACCTGCATGGGTAAATCATCATGGGCTTCACTGGAACATGTGTTCTGTCTAAGTGATTCTGACAACAGACGATACTTTCAGGCTATCTCCAGGGCGAGCGACAGCTCCGTTCTGTCCTTCCCGTGTTCACATTAGACTGGGACTTGTTCTCTCTAGTGTTCTTTTCTTTTTCCATTTCCTCTGATCTTAAGCCTGGCAGAATCATCTTAACCTGCCTCAAGGCAATTTTCAACCTGACACTGAGTTTCTCAAGTTCACCTATGAATGTGAATCATCGAGCAAATATCCAGGGACAGCTTATACAGCCAACACTGTGTTGTGCAAAAATAAAACATGTCCTTGTTCCCCTTTGCTTTTCTTTTTCTTCTTTTCCTTAAAAAAGTTGTTGTTTTTGGTACAAAGAATGATATGATGCCAAGGTTGCCACAGCAGATGTGATCGTTGTAAATCTCTGTTTTTGCAGGTCGCTTCCATTAACCTTTACCCCAAGCTGGGTTCCAATCTGGAGTGCTGTTATTCCACACGCTGCAGCTGAGGTGTTGGGTCTTGGATGTACATGATACCAGATATAAAGTGCTTGGAACATGTTAAACAAGCAGGTTAAAACCCACTGTTTGTATTGATCGCAGAGGGGAGGAGTGCACCAGTGGTTTTGTCCCATACTTTACATCGTGGCAAACCATTTTGCCAGTAATGATGCTGTGTTTTTAGAAATATGAATGTGTTTCATCTACTATTCCAGGTTGGATTCCATTCATTTCTACACAAAAGGAAAATATATTATCAGACTTTGGAAACATGCTTGGGTTGATTCATCCATCATGGTTAAGTCCATATTGGATTAACATGTTGCATACATGTTGGTCAAACTTATATTTTTACTAACAGTGCTGTAACGCATACATTACAGTAAAAAGATTACTGTTTCCTGGACGAGTAGTGTAACGTTGTGTTGCTTCATGAATTTGTGGTTGTACTTGTTCGCTAAATTTACCGGGCATTAAATGGAAGGGTTGATATCAGGTTGGTCTCTCTGTGTTCAGTGGACTGGACCTGGACGTGTTAACTTAGCACAGGAGATGGAGAAATTTATGGATTTCTGCATTCAGGAATCATCTGGTTTTGTTCAGAGTCGGAGGGTGTTTCACTGCGAGGATGGGACACTGGAGCACTATTGGTCATGAAAACCAAGCCTGGCTGATTGTCTAACCACAAGCTCTTGTTTTCTATTTGACGTGTGGATGTGGAGGCTTTTGAATCGATTTAAAACACCTTCAATGGAGCTGTGCTAAATAACTAAAGTGATGTAATGCGTAATGTAACTTAATTCAACTAAAATCAACAAATTATTATTAACTACATTTTCAAGTAACATCACATTAACTGATCATTAATAGGTAATCCAGCACAGGCCTTTCCAACCAATCAGCACTCATACTACATAAACATGCAATGATAGTGCAACAAAATTGAATTCCTGATTTCCATACCATAAAGAAAGTAATGGGAACTATCAATAAAAACATATATATAATAAAACTTTGTTCCTCCTCTTTCGATTTATTGTGGTTTGTACATTTAAACCACCTGGATTGTACTGTGGAGCAGCATGAGCATAAAAGTTAATCTCCTCTCTACTAAACCTTTATATGGTAAGTGACTATATATTTTGCATGATGCAAAGATTTCCCAATGTAATGCTTTGCTTCCTTTAGTGCCAATACTAGTTCCCTTTGTTTTCTCAGCATATACAGTAGATTATTACCCCACTAGAGCACTGCGCTCCCTGAATGCAGGGCTCCTTGTGGTTCCTAGAGTCTCTAAAAGCAGAATGGGAGCAAGAGCCTTCAGCTATTAAGCTCCTCTTCTGTGGAACCAGCTTCCAGTCTGTGCATGGGAGGCAGACCCCCTCCTCACATTTAAGACTTCCCTCTTTGATAAAGATGACCGCCCACCCAGAGCCTGGTTCTGCTTGAGGTTTCTGCCTGTTAAAAAGCAGTTTTTCATTGCCACTGTTGCCTAGCGCTGCTCATGGTGGAATTGTTGGATCTATACATGTAGAGTTGGTCTAGGCTTGCTCTATATTAACAAGTGCTATGAGATAACTCTGTTATGATATAGCGCTATATAAATAATAATAAATAAATAATTGAATTAAGGTAGATTCCAGTATAGATCTGTCTGATTAAAGTGCGTGCATAATCCAGTTGAATGTTTACCTATTGGATGAAGTCTTTCAGAGCCATATGTCTCATCATCAGACGGGTAATGATGGTTTCCCCCTGTCAAGTTCCTGCCATGTATTCCAACAGTACAGATGTCCCTGCATTGTTGCCACAATTTTTATACAATATTTAATGTACATCTAGTTAATGGAACCTGTGTAGGAACTGCCTGTGATTTTAGTGACTGTTTGGCCAGTATGTACACATCGTCATTGCCTTCAGTACCTACCTGTACATGGGAAGGAACCCAAAGGAATATCTTATTTTTATGGAGATTACTTGAGGGTGCTGAAAAATGATCAGAAGTAATTATCACATTGTCTGTGTTGTTCTCCTCCACACACTGTAAAGCTTGTGATGTTGCAAATAAATCAGTTTTATATACTGATAATGAATCCGTTGCTCTCTTGCACTGCTCTCCATGAAGGTATAAGTTCAGATATCTCTGTCGGTTTCTGTAGCACATTTACTTTATGGATCACGTCATGAGGGAGGTATAGGTCATAATGGACGTTAGTTCTTTACCTCATGTTAACAGAACTGAAAGCATAATGTTTGTAGTTCTGAATCAGTTCTAGTTGTAAATCCATCTGCATTAACAGGATAACACATTCCTAAACACAGAAAATAATGGTCTGTGCCAGACATGACAATGCTGAATATATGAATTTTTGCTGATTAGACACACTGTATCTCTGTAGTGTATGAGTGTGCCTTTCTTCCTTCAGTGTTTCTCCCCAGAATGCTGTCCACCCAACCGCTTGCTTCCATGCCTGCTTCATGTGTTTTCTCTTGGCAAAGATGTGAGAAATAAGAGGTGGGCATCTGCGTATGGCAGTGCCTTGCCATCTGTCAACTGCCCATGGGGTCTCTGTGGACATAACCTCACATGGGTAGAACATGGGTAAGCAGATACTTTCCAGTTTAGTTCAGGGAACATTCAACACACATTTTTAAGGTTTTAGTTTGGGGGAAAGTGATGACTAGAAAGAAATTGATTAAGCACTCAATCCACCCAAGTTAGACTACTAGAAATACAGAACTTTGCTAGCTGTGATGCACTCCCTCATGTTGGCAATGTCAGAATGAAAGAATACCAGGAACAAGTACAGTCTGACAATCTTTATTTCGATGGTGCTATATCTTCTATACAGAGACCCCGTTGCAATCATGTGGGGTCAAGAGTAAAAGACACAAGGGATGTCTGCTAATGCTCTTGAGAGACGAAAGAATTTACATAATGTAAGATGATAAGGATCTATAAACCCAGCAGATCAATGAGGTTCCAATTACAGGCCACTGGAGTTTCTTATCTGCTTCAGTTTAACTTTGTGCTGCCTGTGGTCCTCCACTTTCATTAAATCCCCAATGTGATTAGGCTGGCTGATTGGCACAAGTTGGAGATTATCACCAAACGCCATCGCTGTTTGCCTGCTTAGTTTTGTGTTCAAAGACACAAGAAAAGCATCCTCAAGGACACATTTAATGCGGTTAGTGACAAATAGTGTTTGGTGTTTCTGGGGAGGCAGTATAATGTAGTTATTATCATGTTGTGCCACATTATTTTCTATAATTCTAGCCATGTTAATGACTCTTTTATTTGTGACCTTTGCTAAATGAACGCATGCTATAACTATGAAAAACAGGGTCATTTTTACATTTTTGCTTTCTCCCCATCTTGCAGTTTGTGGGGCCTTTGGGAGGGCTGTGAGCTGTGGGGCTGCTCCTTTGTTAAAGTGCATTCACCTGTGAGAGAGTCGGAGCCATCCAAGGTTATAGCCAGGAGGCGTACGGGGGAGAAAACAGACTCTTTTTTTGCAAACAAATACACACCGCCACAGATTTCCTCAAAAGTCCAAAACACATTTTGCCCTGCCTATCTTTCATACACATATGTTATTCTAAGGCTTATGTACTTTAGAGTCCCTTGTTTATTTCATGTTAACACATTTCTTACTTTCATGCGAGCTGAATGAAGAAAAAAAAATTATTCAGACTTTATCTCCTTTCCACATACTTTATTGTTGACTTGTGGATCAAAGACTCAGATCGAGCACCTCTTTCTAATGCTGAAGAGGAAGGGGAAAGAGATTCCTGCACATAGTATTTATGGTGTCATGGTGACACACTGAAGACGCATAGATTAGCCAGGCTCTGAAGAGTCCCTTCCATGTGACTCAGCATGTTTGGCCAATTACTCAGCATGCTAATGGCTTCCTTTCCCTCAACACACCCACTTTGTGCCACATCCCAACCGTAGTGGTAGCTCGCCTGACTCGGTCCCCTTGCTCGCTCCCCTAATTTCTCTATTTTTGGCATCAGACATTCTAAGCACGTAGGCCTCAGCACAATGTAAATTATTCAGCCTGGCTTGCCAGAGGCTGGGGGCGAATCATAAATCGCAGATGGTCTCAGGCTATTTCATACGGGTGACCGTGGTTAAACACCAATGCACAGAATCATTTTCAAACCCACACAAATATAAGGTTTCATTACTTGTAGCTGTAGTGAGAGAGAATTTGATTTTGAACTCGCGATACGCTGAGCTTGCGGGATGTGACATGTACAGCACCGCCGATTTCTGGCACGACTTCAAACAAGATTCCTGCCGAGGTTAATTAACCGTCGAGGAATACAGAATATGTCAGGTTTTTCTTAATGGCTTTGATATTATCTTCCCTTCAATCTAGGATGCACCGGAACAAGGGTGATAAAATGTCCTCAAATGCTGTTCTCCTACATCCATCCAGCATGTGTTTATTTTTTTCCAGCTTTCTCAATATCAACCATAAGTTGGATCCTGGATACTGTAAGGTAAAGGAGCTGACACAATTGAGTGAATGCCACTTCCTCTTTCAGTGCTGTTGTCTTTGACATTTCATGACATTTGTTCCTAAAGACCACATCTTCTGCCTCATCTTCAAGGTGTGCTCTTTGCTGTATCTAATAACTGGCACCTCAGTGTTTTGGGAGATACAGTATAATGAGACACTTTGAGCTGTGTTACTTCAGGTGAAACAAACTTTTCTCTGTGTTTTCCAGAGTTCCTGACTTATAACCTGTTAGGTTGATGGCACGGTGCAGCTCTTTTTCCCCCTGGTTTGCTTGCTGACTTCTTTGACAGCATGAGGAGTGCCATGAAAAATGAGCGAAGGAAGCCGGTCTGGTGTCGGGCACAGATGCCAGAGCGAGGAGGCGCTCAGTAGGGCAGCATCCATGTTTAGTGAGGCAGTTTGCTGTTTAATTACACACTGTGGGAGTCACCTTCCTCAGACCTCAGAGTTCACCCGCTTAGGCCAAGGGCACAACGTACTGGCTTCTGCAACCTAGATTTGGTTGGTATGGGAATACTCAACACAGATGCACACACACATACGTACCCATACAAAACAGTTGCACATACTTTAGAGGACACATTATTGACTTAAAGTCAATCCTTAGAGGCTACCTTTCCTTGGAGGCTACTTTAACCTTTACACGTGCCTAAGCCTAACCTTTATCTTAAACCTGCAATAGCTGATTTTTAGGTCTCTTGGGGCCATGTGGAAATTAACACTCATATATCACCTTTAAAGTTTGACAAAACAATTGGAACACACAGTTCCTTATTTATACATTCAGCAGACATGGAGCAACATTATCCTTCAGGTGGATTCGTGCCTCTGCCCATCTGGTGAATGTAACTCCAATATCCCCACTCTTTTTGCGCTGTTTTGGTCTCCACCAACTCCCGAGGCAACTATCAGGCTCTTTAGCTGCTAATCGCTCCACTATGTAAACCGGCTAGTTGCTAACGTTGTCTGCCATTTGGTGCCAGGCAGTGTGGGTTTATCAGAGCCACAGACAGAAGGGAAATGACAGGGAAGTGAAGGGACAGTCAACGAGAGAGAGAGCGCTGCAAACCATAAACAGCTGTTTCTACGCACCTCCGCCTGCTGATTTTTAGTGAATATTGTGAACGCCCTGATTAACAAATGTAAATAAGTAATGCTTTGTTTGTGATGACAGCTCGGCTAAAGCGTGTCAAAACTCAACAAAACTGAGACGGGCCAGATTATATCACTGCAGCTTTTCACTGCAACGTGCAAAAACGGTTTCTCCGGCTGATCCAATCTAGCATCGCATTGAATAAACTCATAACTGACTCGGGTTCGGTCCAATCACGAACAAGAAATGTTGTGCCTCCCTGTCAGTAATCTGAAATGTCACTGTGCTTTGCCAAATGTCATTGTGTTTTGACCTTCAGGGTCACAATATATGTGAAAGCTCAGCCAGCTCAGCTAGCAAAGGACTCAGATGCACATGCTATACTGTATGGGCCGAATAATGCAGACACCTGAAAACCTTTTGCAGCGTATTTGCCTGGTGAGCAACTCTTATAATTATAGCCATTTTGACAGAATCCACAGCCCATTACACAATCATGTATTTCTGTGCATTAGTCAGACAAACAAAATTGACTTGAAGGATAAAAAGATGCTTCAGGTTTGTTCTGTTAGACTAACGTGAGGCGGACCATTGAAAAAGGCACCACTTTTAGTCTTTGAAAGCTGTTCTCAATCAAAAGATTTCCTTTCAAAACTTAGTCCCCGAATGTGGCCATAGACAGAGACACACACTCAGAGGCAAAGATGACAGAAAGAGTTACACTAGGTCCGCATAATGAAAATCACTTTCAGAATTCAGTTAATGAGTTTGCCTATTCACCATTAGTGAAATGTTTCCCTCCATAATCAATGGACTGCCTTGTCCTTGGCCTCTCATGGTCTCATGTGGCTCAGTCATTTATTATGGAGAGTGACCATCTACTCTGTAAGTACTGTTCACTTTTCACATTCGTCTTCACACAGCAGCTACACTCACTCTGTCCCCTGTTCATGCTAATATTCACTAATGATTAGTCAAGGATTAAGAAACCATGGGGCTTTTCACACGTTTCACAAGTCGAAGACTCTCACCCCACAAAGATTAAAGGCGCCAGCTCTTTTGTGCACTGTGGCGCGGAGACCAATAAATCCTCATTGATGCTCTCGCAGGGTAATTATCACAGGGCCCGGAGGCAGAGATCAAATAACTGCGTGCTATTGACAGTATAGCTTGTTACAGACAGGTATGTTGGATCAAGCCACCGGAGGAACCTCTGTAGGGTTTATCAGTTTGACTTATCAGTCCTTGATAGCTTTAAACGTCACACCCCTCTTTCATCTATCTCTGCAGGGTTTTGGCATATCCACTGTGGCCAAATGAAATATATGATTTCTAAATGTGGAAGAGCTGATTCAATGTGTGCACTAATCCACAGAGAAAGAGTTAGCTGAGAATACAATAAATGGCAATAATGCTGGTAATAATACTGGTAGTGATGGCACAAATTGTGACAGAGCAGGAAGAAATGTGTCCAATAAAATGAAACATGTCTGTCATTATAAATCCATAGGTGCACAGGAATATGGACTGCTCCTGATGCAAGAGACTTGCAACTCTAAACTCTAGCAGTACAAAAGCGTGGAATCCAAAAAAATTACATTCTTAGAGAAAACAACACGCAGCGTGCACATAATAATCGCAGCTCTTTCCCTTTGATGCTATAGATTATTTGTAAAAACACGGCTGAAAGGTTTTGAATGACAGCGTTCCACACAAATCCCAGCTTGATGGGGTTTGACGCTGTGGAAGTGGAGGAAAACAAGATAATCTCTGAATGGCATGAAGTATTGAGGGGTTGGAGAGGCAGGGGAAGATAAACAGCTGGAGAAAAGGAGAGAAAGAGAAGGCAGAGAGAGAGAGAGACTCACTGACTTACCTCCTCTTATTCTCGGGTTGTGTGGTGTGTGTCTGCTCTGTATGCGTTTCCGTGCCTCCAGAAGGACCGGTGTTTGTGTGCACGCACTGATTATTTTGACAGCCAGGCTGTATCAGCAGAAACAAGGCCCATAAATTGCAATGGTTTCAGATGCCTCATGCAAGTATTGACTGCTAATATATTGAAGGGGCCTCTATGGAATAGCACAAGAACAAACCATACACACAGTAGAACAGAATATACATACATACATACATTTTAGTGAGCACAAGCATGCTCACGTTTACAGCACACACATACAACCATGCTCTCTATGTCCAGTAGCGTGTGTTCGTGCAAATATACTGCATGCCCCGATGCTTGCATCTACAGTGTATGGATGAAAGTGTTCGTCTTGCTGAATGTGACACATTTTTTGTTCTGCACTTTTACTAAATATTCACCAATTCTGCACATTCACCAAGGCTCCTCTGACTCTGCAAAACAGGAAAACGTTTGGGAATACTTCATAATAAGCATGTTTGGTGGATTCATTAAACCACTTATGCAGTGTTTTTAATGCACAACACAAAAAATCAATCAGAATTAAAAAGAGCAACAGAACAGCTGTTTAGGTACAAGTGCTCGTTTTGCGGTGAACTTATTTGAAGTCATGACATCATGTGCTGTGAAGAATATACTGTCAAGAAGGGACCAAGTAGCGATCAACATGATGTTTGCGCCTGAGCCACGCCATAACAAGCATGTTTAGGCCAGTAAAAACACTGCTCACCTTGGAGTATTGTTCGAAGCTGCAGGAACATGATGGTGAGCTGAATCGTTCCTCCACAGGTTATCAACATCTTGTTCGTTATGTTGACTAAGATAAATGTTGTGCCCATCTTGAGACAAACATTGTGACATTTTTAATCCATAAATAGCTCGAACACTGAGGCTAACTATTGTCTACCAACGTACATAGAATTGTGTTTGTCTTGACAGTAAAAAGTTAATTATTGCTTAGTCAATCAATGAATAATTAAAGTGTCGCCTAAATCACATACCAAGCAAAGTCTTTTCTCTTCAGGAAGCCTACTGGTTTCTATAGCTAATGGTAATGTACTTGAACATAATTATGCACGTAATTGACTTTTGGCTGAATTCTGCATCATACAGTATACAGCTCTACACTGTAGTTGTTTCACATCAGACAAATATGCTCAATAGTTAATAGATTTGTACCAAACGAGACCATCTTTCATTGTACATCAGGAGCAATTTGCACTGAGCATCGTGAATATTACACTGTAATCTGTTTTGAAAAATGAAGCAGCCATGCAAAATGAAGAGTTCACCCCACTAATCCAGGGGTGTCCATGCAAAATGTCCCAATTAAAGATCTGTCTTGTGAACCGTTGGTCAGGCGTATTCACAAGTCGGTGCCAAATTTAGGCGGCAAAGGGCAAACATGACGGATGGAGGAATGTGCACCAATAACTGTAAAGTCTGCAGAGACTGTTAGAGATTAAAGGAACTTTGTAAGCGCAAAATGAACTCTGGTAATTTGTTTTTGCCCTGGATCTAATCACAAAAATCAGACATGTTTAACATTATACTGCATTAATGGCAATTACCATCTTGCATATTGCAAGGCAAACAAGATAATCCTTAAACACCAAGCACTGTATGACACCCATCTACTGAGTATCATTACCCAATGTCCAAGAATGTGACTTTGTCCAACTCGGCCTAATCAGCAGTGTGCCTGTGTACAATGAGGGCAATGAAGTGAAGCCTCAAAGATGGTAAGTGAGTAAAATCTATCTACCTGTAAATCCAGTAAGAACTAATCTCTGAGACAGAGTCAGGTTAAAGAGGCTGCAGATCCCATCCATGTTGCGGGGATCACGGCATTCCAAGACAGCCATTAATGCTCATTAATGGGATTCTCACAGGCTTAAGGCTGAGGCTGATCTCTTCTAGCGGGCATTGCTTTCTCTCCACAGCCAGCTGGGCCGACCAATGAGTGGATGATGAAGCAAGATTACTGCCAAGGTAGGGCATCAGAGGCTTGGCCAGAATCTGAAATGTGTTATTATTAGACAGAAATACATCCTGGAGTTAATTTCATCAAGTAAATTTGGGGTATTACCGCAGGGCAGTTTGATTTATTTTGGAACGTTTATTCTGCATAGGGACACATTGGCACGGACTACAAACACGTGTAAACTCCTAGCGCCACCCCATCTATCTGTATCCATCTATGCGTCTATCCATCTAAATTTATACTGTTGTATTCTGAATATGGGATCTTAAAGCAAAAATGCAGTTGCTGCCCTATTTGTGTGCACGCCGTCCTAAAGCTGGTCATTAATTTTCATTAAGTGCCGTCAGTAAGGACCATTAACCAGGTTAGGGAATAATCACCTCCCCAGAGTGGTGACCAGTTTATGGCACAAGTATGGGTTAACAGAAACAGCCCACCTTAGATGTACCAGCACCAACACTCACAGCACGTAACACAGTAAGCATTCTGTAATGACTCATTTTGTATCAACAACACCAACGGGTACAATATTTCTCTGAAACGGGTAAAACGGGAAAAGTTTAAACTCGTTATTTTTTTTGGATGCCTTGACATATGTTGAGGTTTAAAAGTTCAGAGGGGAATGTTCCTTATCAGACAAAAGAAAGGATTACATGCTTAAATCCCATCCTCATCAGCGGTTATTATGATTAGAGTTTTGATTTTCAGTAACATTTGTTGCATTGGATAAATGTGTCACTATTGGAAGGCCCACTTTAGAATGTTGGCACATGTTAACGTCTATAGTCTGACTTTAATCTACTCCATAAGAGTAAGACCTGTATTTCACACTGGGATTACAGTGAGTATTATGTGAGCATTTTATTTAATCAAATCCATCTTTCGAGATTGAATGTGTGTGTTCAGTGATGCTGGAACAACTGCAACAGTGGTTTTCTGTGTTATTATGATCATTATTTTGTGTCCTCTTACGAGTGATCGGAGAGTTCGCACCTAAATCTGAAATCTGAAAGTGAAAACGTCCTGAGATTGGGCATTCTATGAGACACTGATCATTTCAGAAGCAACTGATGACAAAAGCCCTCTGAGGCTAGCAATAACGTTGCTCTATAACAACGTCACCTGACGTCCCACATTTCTCCTGTCATATTTCCTCCAGCTGGAGGGCTGCCTCACTTGAACCTGAACACACGTTATGGTGCACTTGCTGAAACCACTGATGCTGTCATGTTTCTTGGGAGGAGAGTCTCTTCTGAAACTAATGAAATGCTGCTCTGGCTATATGCGAGACAAGGTGTAATTGAGACTGATGAAAGCTGAGTCAAGTGTGACAGTTCGAAGAGTCTGAGATATCCTGAAGTAGTCGAGGTACTGGTATAAATGCCAAAATGTAGTTTGGCATACACAACATGCATGCAGTAGACTTGCAATACAGAAATATAATCTGTTTCCTCCGCAGGGTGGCTGGGCTCACCCTTAGAGGGTAAGGAGCCCGGACATTGGAGGTTTCCCGGTCACGTCCAACCGGTAGGGGATTCCAGGGTAGAACTGGAACACGTGGCCTGGGAACGCCTCAGGATCCCCCAGGAGGTGTCATGCCCGTTGTCAGGACGCCTGTATATTACTTGTGGTGTGTTACAGGCTTTGGGTTCTCCTGGGTCGTCCCCTGTCTGTGTGTCAGTGTTTCATGTGCGTTTCCCGGTCGTGTGGGTTACGGCTTTAGTTCTCCGTGTCTGCCTTGTGGCACTGTGGAATGGAGTGTCTGTGTCTGCGTTGGTGTCCTGTCTCTGCCTCCCTCGTGTCTCCTTGATTGTGTAAATGGTTTCACCTGTTCCCTTGTGTTCACCTGTGGTCCATCCCCTCGTTAGTGTCCTGTGTATTTAAGTGTGTTCAGTTCTCTGTGTCCTTGTGGCGTCATAGTCTGAGTTCCTGGAGTCTTTGTTAGCAAACCCATGTTACTGTCTGGCTGTCTGCGCTTGGGTCCTTCCCCCACCGCGGGTTGTGACAGGAGGAGCTGGAAAATGTTGCTGGGGAGGGGGCTGTCTGGATAGCCATGCTTTGCCTGCTGCCACGGCATCCCAGAAGAAAATGGATGTATAA
>JAVQJF010034446.1:0-10558 GCA_036023855.1 Gadopsis marmoratus | reverse complement strand
CAGTGTCACAAGTTACTGTGAGGGATATTTCAGTATATGCTAAATCCTGTGTTGTATGCACATTGAATGTGACCAAAGTTGGTTTATGCCATTTTGCTTACTGTGGAAATAAATAGATTCATGGTTAGCACGTTCATCATAGTCTTGGTAATTAATTCTCGCTGCTGATGCGAGAAGGGATCTATATGTAAAGGGATTAATAAGGGTTTTAAATATAAGAACCCAGGGCGCTGTATTCCTGGTTTAGGGGTACCAAGAAAGCGCTAAATAAAAATGAAACAACGTATTTGTGACCTGTTTGTGTGCATTTCAGTCACAATTCTAAGCCTATTTCTTAGGCAAAACATTCCCCTTCACGGTACATATCATTACAGAGGTAGCTATTGTTTTTACTGCGATAAAATATCTTGGACAGAGAGCCAGCCATCTGTCTGACTGATATCAGAATAATGTCTATATTTTCACCCAATCACTTTTTAATCTTGTGACACCGGATGTACTGTATGTCTGATTTATTTTTAGCCATGGAGATAGTTTGAGGAAGCCCATATAGATTGCACCCTCCCGGGAGAGAAAAACAGAGACTGCAGAAGTAAAGCGAACCCCAGCTGAGTGTCGATATCAGGTTATGGTGTTTGCTGTTTTAACATGAGCCTCTTTTCTCTTTTCTCCTGTTGTTTCTTCTCCTCTTCAAGGGTAGACAGTCAGACAGAGCCTGGGGGCTGTATCTCCCCAGCTGGGCTCTTCGGTTAAGCTCCAAAGAGAAAAATACCACCGTTGTTGACTTTTTTGCTGCATTTCCTTCATTGTGGCTCTATTTTACATCATCCACTGGACAATTCCCATTACACGGTTTTGTTGCTGCAATTCGGAGTGAGGTTTCTTTAATTTGAGCAATTGTTTTGGTACCAGTTCACTCTAAGGTCAGAGGTTGTAAAAACACTGTCAATGCAACCTGCTGAGCTGTGCCCAGTTAGTGTCATTTAAAGGTTTAAATCTACACATTTGAGTGAAAAGAAACAAACATTTCTTTCTGTTGCAAACTACTATTTAAAGACAATTGAGAAGAAAGAAGCACTGCAACAAAGCAGACACCGATCAATTTGCAGTGTTGAAATGTGGCTTTGGATATTCGATCTATGATCTTGGGGGGGAAAAAAACGAGTACTCTATAATTTAATCTCTACAGAACTAGGAGACAATGACTGGGAAAAAAAAAAACAGCAACAGTATTTTCTTTTATATTCACAGAGCAGCATTCAGGTTGGGCTCTGGGTGAGGTCTGACGGATGTCAATTAAAGGGCTATTTAAATATTTAAGCAACAAAGTTTGCAAGTTGTCCCTTGGGTGCAGTTATTGGGGAGGGGGGTAATGCAGGCTCAGCTCTCCAAGAAGCAGCTGAATGCCAGGCAGGCAGCGTGGATAGTTGGGAGGCATCACGGCTAGGGTTACAGTGTGAATTAAAGCTGACACTAAGAAGCGCTCCACACAATGACCTGCAGAAAACAGCAGACAAAAGAGCCTATTTTAAAGCAGGACAAAGGGGAGGTTAGTGGAGATACCTGAGCCCGGGCTGGCCTAGTCAGCGTGTCTGTGGAAGGACGAATGGCTGGTGCCACGGGACCACCACAGCTAGACCCCGGCACGGGAAGAAACACACTGGAAAGCACATTCCTGCACAGCCATAACACACATACACACAAGAATATCATGAGCACAAGCTGTAATTTGTAAGACATCATTTTTTGTATTAATATCAGTGTTGTCAGTGGTGTGACTGGTGGTGTTCTGAGTTTGTGGTCACACACACACACACACACACACACACACACACACACACACGCAGTACATGATTTCATAACAGTTCAAAACAGAGAGAGATTGTCAGCAATCTGTTATGCTCCCTGGAGGACTTTGCCATCTGAAAAGCATATTTAACCTTTCAGATCTTTTCAGAAATGTAATTTTCCCTGCAGCAAAACTTACTCAATCATTACTATTGACATTTTGTGATGAAATTTACATTACCAAAAATACTCCAGCTCTCTCGTAGCACCCCCCCCCCCAAACTCCTGCCTATGAATGCTTGTGAATTCCACAAGAGTTTGCGCTATCTCCCTTCATCTGCTGTCACCATGGTCCTCAGCATGCTTTCACCTCCATCCTAATCCCCCACTTCATCTGAAAGTCAGGATGACAGCTCTGGCTCTTGTCCTCTCTCCGTGTGTTTGTGTTCGCTCTTTCGATCCTTCAACAGCATCCACCTGTTCTTGGAGTGGGGAGGCCGCAGGTCGACGGCTAAAACTAATTGTCGGAGCAACTGGGCTCTTCATGTTACGCCAATCAGCTATTTTGTTCATATACATATCAAACTCCCATTATCCCCCTAGTTCCAAACTGAGTTGTCTTAATAATTGATATCCTAGTTCCATTTTTTTCCCCAGACAATAGATCATTTGCTTCTAGCCAAGCTGACAGCATCCTGGTTGAAGTAATTACTTTCTGCAGACATCTCCCAGGGTGCAAAGTGTCCAGACGACAGCCGCATTCTTGAGCTGCCACTCTGAGGGTCAGAGCTCACTCTGGGACCAAACTGGACAGTTCAGAATACCATTTGAAATACTATCTTTGAATTCACGGTGTCACTTTCTCTCTAAAAGTGTTACGCTAATACTCCTGGAACTTTCTGAAACACAGAGGAGGAGCCTGCAGACAGTTTACAATGAATGCAAAATGCTATCGAGCTAAGCCACTTAGGGCTTGGTAGGAAAGTTTTCGTTCACATTGTGAAAATAACAAGACTGTGACACAACTTGCCACAACCTAGACGGGTAATTAGAGGAAATGTGCCACCAAGCCAATGGAAACTAAAGGAGCCTCCTCATTTTAAATTGGATATAAAACAACCCAAACCGCACTTTAAGGTGTAAATAAGACACAAGGAAGTGTTGAGATTAACAGTACGGTATGGACTGAATGATGACAGATGTTAGATGTCAAACCAGCGTTTATCAGAAAAATGCTGAGATTGTCACTTTGGTAACAAAGGATGAATGGATTGTTGAATGTGGTGAAATGTGATGGCTAATAATACATTAATCCATAAATACAGTACACAATTCATATAGGCCTACAGACACATCATATGTATAAAAACAGTCAAGTTAAGTTAAAGGGTAGGTTCACATCTTTTGGAGGCAGTCTTAAAACAATATTCACATAGCCAGATGTACATTTTAAAAGTTTTTGTAATTGTTATTGCTTTCCTATACTGGCTGTGAAAGGTTCTCTTCCTAACGTGATTCCAGTGTCAGTAATGTTCCAATGTAAATATGGGTATGTGAATATTGTTTATGACAGAGCTGAAAAGGATACCAACCTAAATCCTTTAATCAGTGCAAAGTTTGTTTTGTAATTTAAACTTCTGATGATTTTAAATTGATTATCCACAAATATATAACAAACAACAAAGTCAACTCAATAACAAGAGAACATCTTTATAAGTAACAGGACAATTATACAGTGTATTATCTTCCATGTAATCCATACTTTCTATATTTTAAGAAGACGATAATCAAATAAAATTGGGGAAATATTTCAATATGTTAAACCTGTCTAACAACAAGTCTTTTTCACAGCCGACATTTTGACTGGTATTACTTCTAACATTAACAATTCAACTGTCCAAGTAAGCCACGACAGGGAGCCAGTATATCCACAATACCAGGACGCTCACTTATTTTATAATTTAGCACTGTGCTTCTCCTATGACAAGTCAAAAAGGTTTTGTTTATGATGACATTCCAACATTCAGTCACTAATAATAGTAATGTTCTAGCCAGGTTACTTGTTCAATATGATTTGATAGGTTACTTAGGTTTAAGTAATCATTTCTTAATGATGTGCATTTTTAATGGTGGGTTTGTATTGACACAAGCTTCAATATTAAATGCAAAGCCTGGTAACAGTGCACAGTCAGACAGAGTAGCCCCAGCAGGAAACCAGCAGCTTATATGTCTCCGGTCTCTACTGATTAACATGGATAACTTTGACCCACAGAACGAGTGAGGATTCCTGTCTAATTGAATTACTGTCAGTCTTCTAGCCTCCAAATATTGTCTTGAACTTATACCCCCCTCTGTTGCCAGAAACTATTTACATTATATATATTGGAGAGGCTATTTTTTTCTCCATTCGACTTAATTCAACTGCAATTTAGTTTTAGGCTGTGGTGGAATATTTCTTTTACTTCGTCAACAACTAGACAATTGGGTTATATATGTTCTTGTACTATACATCTGAACCATAAAAGTTATTTGATGTAGTTGTCATGAAATAAAGCCCACGTGAAAGAGTCCTTCATATGCTGCATACAGTAAAAGCACAGTTGGTTTTGGGAAAGAAAATCAAAGCAGGTTTGTCTGAAGACACAGTCAGAAAGCTTTTCACTGGATTATACAAAACTAAACACCTGCAGTTTTTTGCCCCCAAAATATTCCACTTAAACTGACTTTTATATGTATTCCATAAAGCCTAACTCGTGAGAGCATACAAAACTTAAATCTAGAGTGAGGACAGAGGTTGGAGGAAAACTTGTCGTTAAGTGCGAGTCTCATTCTTATGTTAAGGCCAAAGTTATGTCACTTATTGCATTGCTCTGGAATGAGGTGCAAAAACATGGCTGCCAGCTCTCTCTCTCTCTCTCTCTCTCTCTCTCTCTCTCTCTCTCTCCCTCCGGCCCTTCAAAACCCAAAGGCAAGACTTAATGTGCCATTTCGTACATGTTGTCCATTTTGCATTAGAAAACACAACATAAAGACCCCTCAGTAACACGGGTCCTCATCGGACAAACAGCTTTGTTCTCACTTGTTAGCATCCACCTGCCTTTATATAAAATACATTTAACTTGGACGTTCAAGTCACACTGACATGAACGTTCTATTAAATATGCATATCTCAAGCATCTTGATGTCTGATTCCAAAGTGGACAGTCTGAGATTTATGGCACCATTGACCCTCATTGCTTTGCTGCTTCCTCAAGAGAACCTGCCACAGGCTGCATGCCAAATGCTTTAAAATTTAAAGAGGTGATGAAGAAACTATCCAGAGGAGACAAAAACACATCAGTTCTGCCACAATGAGACTTTTCTCTTCCCTCCTTCCAGCCTCGTCTTTCCAGTTGATCTGTTTCACACTGAACACGACAACCGGCCATTCAAACTTGTGGTAGTTACATATATGGAAAGCCTGGGAAAATCAGATAACCCCTTTCTCTGTATAATCCCTATAGGACCTCCAGATTGGATGAAATGAAAAAATCCTTGGCTTAGCTGCCAATGGATAGTTCTTTGATACAACAATGTCTAAATGACCAGTACATGCCAGGATTGCAAAGCAGAGATTTTGGAATCACTGCGATTGCCACGTGAACAGCTTTGCCTGTGCCTTTTCACAGACCGCAGGATGAAGGAGGCTCAGGGACGGTGAAGGGAGATTTTTTTTTTTCTTTTCTTTTTTACTTCAGGCTGTTTGCTGCAAGCTGAACACCTGCATTCTTTCCAGGAGGGGTTCTGAATTTGACCTCAGAGTATGAGTAAAAGGGTATCCAACTTCTTCAAAATGTCAGAATGCCACATAAATCTATTGTTCCTGACATGTTCTCTCCACAGAGGCTCGGATAAAGAAACACCTTTCTGAAAGTGGCGAGGCTGACATACGTTTCTAAGAGCAATGGAGGAAACAAGAACTCCCATATTCTCACAGCAGCTCTCTGATTTGTCCACACTTACTGGTAAACTGATAAAATACTGTGACAATACCTCTGGAGTGTCTCATAAATGCTTTGTATTGACCTTAAAGCATTTGCTGACCACAAACAGAACTACGAACAGGGGGGCATTTCTCCTGTGGGTAAGAGATGATTTTCTCTGGCAGGCACACAGGATCACTGTCTTGGCTCTCTAAGCTGACCTTCCACAGACAGCAGCACCTTCCATTGCTCCAGGCCTGAAAATCTCTCCTCTGCAGGATAGATTGGGTTCCCGGACCCTCTCCTCTCCTGGGACTGACCCAACCCGGAGAACAGGGGGCTTTCATGGGAGATCACAGGTGCTTATATACAAAATGGCAATTTTCTTCTTCCATAATTCCATGTTACTGCATTACCAGATCTTATCGTGAGGCCAGTATCTCATTCCTGAGGTTTTAGACGTTAATGAAAGACGCTTTGCCTCCGGCCACTGGGGGCTAAATCAACAAGCCTAGGATTCCTGTTGGCCTTTGTAGGGGAATACCAAAGGCAGAGAGCGGACTGAGCTGGGGTCAGAGACAAAGTGTGGAGCTGAAGATGTAAATGCTGCAGCCAAAACAAGCTTGAATGCAACCTTGTGCAGCGGTTCCCAACCATTTATTGTACTCAAGCACCCCATCAGTGGCACCACCTTTCATGTTCCAAACATGTTCATTTGAATCTATCTATCTATCTATCTATCTATCTATCTATCTATCTATCTATCTATCGTATTTCACCCTTTATCCATTAGCATTAGCTATTTTAACCATCCAATAGGATATTTCCTCTATTATTTCAGCTATCTACTACATTTCATTGGCTTTCTACCTGTACTCTGCACAATGACAATAAAGTTGAATCTCTCTGCTCACTTGTTTGCCAACTAGCTTTGACGTAATCCAGATCACACATAGTAATCAAGTATTACAGACAACTATGGATATATATATTTTTTTTTTTTAATGAAAAAGTAATTTCTCTTTTCCTTCAAATTGATTGGGTTTCTCCACCACCTTGCCAGGTTTTCCTTTACCTGCAGCAGAACCCCTGGTAGGGAATCACAAACCTAGTGCACACTAGCAAGCTGACTTAAATATTTGACCTTTCTTACCTTTCCCAGGACACTCTGTGTAATTGTCCGGTGCTGTCATACTGTACATGCATATAAATAGCTAAATATTCAAATGAATGTACTGCATTGTGATGATACTTTTATGCCCTTTGTGTGCACTGGAATCAGACTCAAACAACCTCAACAATATGTGTTGAGGATATGTAATTTCAGCCACTTAGGATCATTAAAAGGAGATCATATTGAATATCACCTCTAAAGAGGGAAAGAGAAAGCGAGAAAGAAATAAAGAAGAGATTTGTTTGTCAGTCAATTCCAACCCACTCAATCTCCTTAGCCATGTGAAAGAGGGGGAGAGAAAGGGTCAGGGTCAGCTTTCTGTAAATCTTCTGATGAAATGTTGACAAAACAGCGCAATTTTCTGTAATTTTGCGGCAGCCGTCTTTCAGCAGCTTACTCACTCAGAACCCCTTCATTTCAAACAGCAGCACACTGCGACCTCTGACATGTAACTCGTCCCTGAGTTCTTTGGCCGGGCAGAAAGACAGTAACAGTTGTGCCTTTTAGGTCAGGTGGATGCCGTTTAAGAAGCCAGCCTCATAAAGGACTCCTTTGTCTCTCAAACAGGCTCTCTTGGGCCCCAGTAAAGGGATAAGAAATGTAGTTAATAGCTCAGGAGTGGCCTAATCATCAGCTGCCATTACTGCTCCAATATCAGCAGAGATGACAGACTTATCAATAACAAAGGCCCAGCTGAAGCTTCCACCGCTCTGTCATTTTGATCTTTGCTCCACTAATCAGAGCTTTCATTTGAGCTAAGCACCAGGCAGAACACCTCTCATTCTCTTCATGCTGTGCCAGATATCACTCATCTTTACAAGCCACTCTGTATTCCCTCAACCCCAGGCCACCATTTCCACAAATTGGCTTAATTTCTCAGGCAAATATATGACACATCTGAGAGCTCATTATCCTTGCAATGCAAGTGATTATTGTACTTACTGCTAAAACTATCTCAGCTTTTGAGGTTTTGTCCTGAATGGCTCTGGTTGGAGTCCAGCTGATTTTTAAAATGAAATGAAGATATGTCAAACTGACTATCATTATAGTATATAAATATTTCATAAGGTTATGCTGTGTTTGCTTTAATAGTGCACTTCCAAAAACAAAGGATTTTGAGGCATGTTGTTTCTACTGTTAGTCCAATACAGAAGACTGGCCTGAAGAGTAAACCCTTCATATACCTTGTGTCTTGTAAACAACAACAACATTTATATTAATGAAAGGCTGTCAATCATCTGTACCGATTAGACGGCTGTGTCATTAGCCTCACGGAGCAAATTGTCCTTTGAAGATTATTACGCATCCTAAAGGGGTTGATGTATATAGTTTTTAACAGTAATATACATAGTTTAATGTCAATATTTCGCTTATTCATTCTTCCACAGAAAGCTCCTCCATCAAGGAGTAACCTGAGAGGGCCAAAGAGGTGCTCCCGCACCTGGACGAGCTGGCCCTTTCATTTACAGTCATGGTGAGGATCAGGCACTGACTGACTCAGACACCTGCTATTGGGAAATATGTTCTCCATCAGTGAGCTATAGACTATTTCTGGACAGGAGCACTGGGAGACCATTGTGCTCCCCAGCACTGACAGCCAAGGTATTCTGGGACTCTTGGCACACATAGAAAACAATGTGTTATTCATGTTAAGCTTAAAATTTTAGCTTATTCAACATTACTAAACAAACTGTGGTTAGAGTGGAATTTGTTTACTACAGCAGAAATGCTTGATAGCTTTTAATATCACAATAAAACTGCAAACATTACATATTCCATAGTTCATGAGGTTTTTTCTGAATAATTGCAACTGATGGATCAAAAGCAGAAAAACTGGTAGATCCGAATTAGAACAAATTAGTTTTGTTAGACTTAGTATAATATATTACCAGAATCACACAAATGTCCTTATCAGACAAAGAATAAATACATATATTTCATATTAAGCATAACCTATGGTCTCAGGCTTAACATAAAACAGTGGAGTTCCTTATTCCCTCAGTTTGATACATGATATGTGCTTTTTGAACAAATCATCTGGTCTCTGCTCCTATACAGTCTTATACTGGGGCAGGGGGTTTGGGGATTTTGCAATGTCATCTGGGATTAAAAAGGAGCAGCACATCAGAGCCCCAGGCCACACCACCTGGAGCCCCTATACGATCCCTGGCGCTGCACCACTCAAAACCAGCCCCATTAGCCTACCGCCAAATAATTCCTGGTCAACCAAATGACACTGAGCTAACAAAGCCCCATTTCAGAAAAGATTACAACTTCAACAGGAAACCCTTTGATTATGAGTTTGTTTGAAATGTTATCAATACCATGATCATTCCTGCGGATCAACAAAACCATCTCTAATCACCATACCTTGGCTGCACCTTCAGTTGTGCATCAATCCTCCTGAAAAGAAGAAAAAAAAATGGTCGAGAATAGAGGAGTGACTTGTTTAACAAGAAGCACGTGCAATGACAAAGCGATTCCTTTCTCTATGTTGATCACCCACCTGCACACAGATTAGGTCAGATATTCACCAGAGCTGCCAACCTGTCACTCACACTCAATGAAGAAAAAAAAGAAACACACACAGCACACATTCATTTCATGTTAGTGGTCCTAACAGTAGACAGCAGACAAGAGTTTACCTGTCCCTTTTACCAACAGCAAAACAGACACCCTAAAATGCATCAATCAAATAAAACACAGCATATACTGTGTTTGCAAGCAGCTGTTATAACATAAGCATGAAAATAAAGTTCTGTGAAATATGGCCATGAACTTTAACCTCTGGTCAGGGTCACAAGATACGCAAGTCAATACAATATGTAATTTACAGACATAAAGGTTGATGAACAAAAAACTCAAAGAGTATTAAATATATAATATTTCTAAATCCAGCTTTTGAACAAGTGCTAGCACATGGCCAAATGCTATGAAGCTACATGTAAGCATTGTTTTCTTTAGATCCTGCATGAGGGTTACACTTACAGCATTTTCCAAGCTCTGTGTTATTTTGGTAGTTTAATTGCATTAATGGAAAAAAATAAATATGCAGACAATCAGAAATATTTTTCCCCTGTCCTAAGGAAATATTTTGAAATTTCTCATAAGGTTGCTTGTTCATTTATATCAGTGATTCCAAACCTTTCCTCATTTGCTCAATCACGTGTGATGATACAAAGTTAATATGCAGGTATTCGTTGTGGTAAAAAAAAAAAAAGAGTAATAATATAATGATTTAGAAAATGAACATAAAGTGAAATGAAAGTGAAATGAACATAAGTTAATGTTCTTATTCACCACTTAAATTTAGTTTTATCATTTATAATCTGATTCATTATCTAACGCCATCTGATTGGCCGAATAGCATATTTTCGCTGATCCACCGCTGAGATGTGTTTCATCATCAATTTAGTCTCTGGCGCCCCTTTGTGGTATATATGCGGAACTGGAAAAAAAAAATAATTTAGAGTTCATAAAAACAAATAATGAAACTCATGGTAAATACCTTTTATTAAACACGGCACATGGCTGAAAAACTAAACAAATAGCATGACTATCACATGACCAATGTCTCTGACGTTGCTGTAGTGACACAAGTCTGCGCACCTAAAACGTGTGTGTGCGTGTGTGT
>JAVQJF010034430.1:0-20354 GCA_036023855.1 Gadopsis marmoratus | reverse complement strand
TGTTCCCGCTGTGTTAGTCGCTCCATTCCTGTGTGATGCCGTCATTAAAATCGGATTTACGTACTGGCTGTCTGCTCTTGGGTTCTGTTCCTACTCCATCCACCCCCGGTCGTGACAGTCTGCCTGTCAGCACACTATAGTTGTTAAGACTTGATCCGCAAAAAGCCAAGTCTTAAAGGAATAGGAGCATTTTGGGAAATAGACTTATTTTAACTCTTGCTGAGAGTTAGACAAGAAGATTGGTATCAGTCTCAGGTCCGCACGGTTAACATGAAGCTACAGCCAGCAAATGGTTAGCTTGACTTAGCATACAAACTGGAAATGGGGAAACAGCGAGCTCTAAAGCTAATTAACACGTTTTATCTTGTTTGTTTATTCCGTACAGAAACCGTAGTGTAACAATGACATGTTGTGGTTTTACGGGGAGGGTCTGTCTTTGACTAATTCTTGGCTTGTCGTTTCCTGTTTTTTTATCATCACCATAGTGTTACTAGACAACCAGAGGACACTCCAGTTTTTGTAAGGATTATTCAAACAAGATATAACATGTTAATTAGTGAGGTGGTAGGTGGATTTCTTTTACCTTTGGACAGAGACAGGCTGGCTGTTTCCCCCTGCTTTCAGTCTTTATGCTAAGCTAAGCTCACGTCTTCTGGCTCCAACTTCATATTTAACAAACAGCTATGAAAGTGGTATCGATCTTCTCATCTAACTCTTGTCAAGAAAGCGAGCCCACTTTCCCAAAATGCCAAAAGGTTTCTTTAAGTGGCTTCGAAACTCTGGAAAGGTTTTGCTTGAATATGAAAACTACAAATCATTCAGGTGAAATGTCCAAAAACTGAACTACATCTGCAGGATGGTGGTTTTACTGGGTGTATATTTGTACGACTGTTACAAAAGGAAAGCAGAACTGTGCTAAAGAGGGGCAAGTATGGAAGTGTAAAATTACAAAACAATCCGTACTAGCATGCTCAAAGTAGCTACTAAATAATAGGAGCATAGCCTTTTGCAAGTGGTGAGCTGCAGTGATATTTTTCTTGCAGTAAAAATATTGGCAGCACCCTGGGTTCTGTACTTAGTCCACAGATCTTTTCATACAATGCAAAGTAAAGTTGCACTGTATACAATAGGGTGATATATGAAACTCTGTAACTACATAATGCTAATAATAACACCAAGCAGTGAATCTCCAGCGCTTAATTCACACTCAGCCCTCCCTATTCAAAATGCAAATTGAGACTGCAACTTACACAATAGAGGATGGGCTTGTGTTCCCCTCACAGATTGTTTGGAGGAAATTGTTTCATCGAAGAAGAGTTTCAGTATTTTAACACTGTAAGAAACTGGTGCTTCACAGGTGGCCTGCACCACCTCAAAGGACTCACACAAACTAACAGCAAGGGAGGACAGCAAGGCAAGGTGACCTAGGGTAAAAACATGACAACCCTGCTGCTATGTCCTTGAGCAAGTCACCGAATCCCCAGTAGCTCCAGCAGTGGGGTTCTAGAGCTGAGCCTGACCTCTGACCTCCCTGTGGAGGGTGGCAGACAAAAAGAGATTCTCCCTATGGGGATTAATAAAGTATCCCATTATCATTTGAATGCAGCTGATTGTATCTTTGTCAGTCTTCGTTTCAGCCTGCAGACCTTTCTGTTTAAATGCATGATATGACCTTGTCATGGTAAGTCTCCTTTTATCTGTTGGAAAAGGTCTGCAGACCCAAATGTCAAATGATAAAGAAACAATCGGCCATGTTGTACGCCTCCCACCTCTCCTATCATTCATCAGTATTTATGCTCCAATTTATTAGAATGTCACACCTCTTTCCTTTTCAATTTCTTCTGTTGCCTTGCTGCAGCGTTCAGGATTCAACCAGACCAACTCACAAACAGATTAACCATGTATGTTGGCCATCATTATAAGGCACAAAATGTATAACCATTGTACTGTATAGTTAAATAAAATACAAAAGCAACAGTAGTTCAGCTGTTAAATCTACACATGATTCTGTCTGTGGTTTTCAAACTGTTTCAGATGTTTCCGGGTGAAGCGGGTAAACAAAATGTCACAGACAAATCTTTCACATCTCAGTGTGCACTCATCGCAGTGTTATATTACGCAAGACCAAGCTAAAGCAAACTTAAGAAACAGCAAGCACTGACATTCTCTCCATCTCTCTCTGTCGTCTTTCTTTCTTTCTGTCCCTGTGGTCAACAATCCCTCTGCTGGCCTTTATCCCCAAATCCCCATGGACAGAGAGTCAGGAGAGAGAGAATGCTTAAATGCTTTGAATGATGGTGTGGAATGCTAAAAAGTGTGTGTGTGCATGCGTGCGTGCGTGCGTGTGTGTGTGTGTGGTTGTAGGGGGAGGAAGGAGGAGGGTGGGAGGGGGGTGTCTCCTGCCTGGTCTAGGATCTGGTATGTGTGACTGAACAAGAGGAGTAAGAGAGGAAAAGGAAGAAAAAAAAATCCCCCACCAAAACCTGCCTTCCTAACTTCTAAAGACAGACAATGGCTACTGACTGGTCTGGCAACCTTTTGTGTGTGTGTGTGTGTGCGTGTGTGCGTGTGTGTGTGTGTGTGTGTGTGTGTGTGTGTGTGCGTGTGTGTGTGTGTGTGTGTGTGTGTGTGTACGTGTGTACGTGTGTGTGTGTGTGTGGTGTCACTTCACACACAGGACACGTCCTGATCCAAAGCAGAAAGAGGTAAATCTGCTCTAACCAACTTAAGATCTCATTACGGCGCACATGCAGCCGCACAGATGCAGCTCTGCCACATGTGAAATAAAATACCATCCAAAATAACCAAAACTAATACCCAAAACCTTCCATTTAAACCATGAAATCCACCAAACACAACCTGAGCCCTCTCGCGCTTTGAAACCTGGGGACTTAAATGAGAAACTCAAACTTGCCCTAACACCTTTCCTTGCTGCATTTGAGGTTAAAAAACAGACGTTGACTATTAAAAAAAATCAGCAGGGTAGAAAAGCTTCCTATAATAAACGCCCTGGTGATAATTAATTACACAGGCACTGCAGCCAAATCAAGGCGGCAAGCATCCATTTTGAATTTCCTTGTAAATAATAAAACAACAGATTTTTCAGCCCTCTGAGAAGCAAGACTGGACTGATCAGGGACAATACTCAGAAATGCGTGGGTGGCTATTAGGAGCAATGCATTAAGAAAATAAAAGCCCTTATTGTATTAAATGTGCCTGAATATGGACAATATCATTGTAGGATAAGACCATAGCAGTAATGACTGTCTTGTGGGAATAAACAATGTCAAATTACCTTGTGGAAACTGATATTTTTCACATTCTTGCTGGAAAAAAAAAACACAGTATGGTGACAACAATGAGGTGCTACACCTACACAAACGTAGTCCACACCGGCTCTTTTCGTTCATTATATAAATATCTTTAATTGTTTTAACCGTAAGAATATAAAACAATTTAATTTTGGGATTCTGCATTTTTTTTTTCTTCTTTACAAACACATAATATACAGTACATCTTTTTTATTTTTCAAACACACACACAGCTTTTTTCAGCAGGACGCACATCCGTATATTAATTTTCTAGCAGGTCATTGCATTACATTAAAACGTGCACGCACAGGCCTCTGTGCATGCGCGTGTGCATGTGTGTTAATGTGAGAGTGTGTGAAAAGAAACAGAGGGAGAGATGGGGAGAGGCAGGGAGCACGAGACACATTCCGCTTGTAACCCAAGATGGAGAGAGAGAAAAAAATAATAATAATAATCGATTGCTCCTTATTCTAAGCATGTCTCAGAATGGATCCAGGCTATTTTTATTCAAGTATAGAAGACAGAAAAAGAGGAGGAAAAAAAGATATCCCTACCCTCCTCTCTCTATCTATATCTCTTACCGGTGAGAGCAACATGAATATGAATGCAACCTGTGTTGGCATTAACGTGGGATAAAAAAACAAGCCATGAGACAAACCCTGATTCGTTTCGAGCAATAAAGGGTATAAGATATAGAAATCACTTCAATTTGAAGTACGACGCTCTGAACAACATCCACTGACATTTATTTCCACCAGCATCCCTCACAAAAAAATACCCATTACTCCTATAACATACTTATATGGATGTATACTGTGTAAAAAAAAAAAAGGCCCGATCATAAATTTTTTTATGCGTTATCTCGCACTGTAGTGCTATAATAATCCTGTCTCTCTGGTATTATTATAGGATGACTATAGGTATTTCTTCCAAGGGTAAGCTGATAATCTCGTCTCCTTTATATTTGTCAAAGCTTGAGCACAACGTGTCTCTAAAGGGCTAAAGTTGGACTTTATCCCTGAATAAAAATGAGGAAAACAAACAATAAGCTCTTGCACACAAGCGAGTTTATGGGGGATTTATTTTTTTTTTTTTGCATAACACGTCGTCCTGTTGAAATCTGAATAGATTTTACAGCTCGCTTTCCCTTTCTCTCTCTCTCTGTCTGGGAAAATGTTGCTGTTTATGGGGGTAAATTAACAAAGGTAGTTAGTTAGATTGTGTCCTGGTCGCCTTTCTCCAGCTCTGCTCATGGAGGGAGGGAGGGAGGGAGGGGTGGGGGAGGGGGCAGACACAGTCCCTTTAGGCACATTTTCTCCCAGTCTCTCATTCTCGCTTTCCTTCTGTTTGTTCTGTTCAGTATACACCCTTTGAAAACAACCACATACGAGGTAGCCAAATGTTTTTAGGCGTGATGGCTGTAGCAGAGATTAGTTGTAAATGTTTTTACAGACTCACTGTAAAAAGGAAAAGTAAAAAAAGAAAAAGTCACATACTTAAGTTTTAAAGCCTCACGTTGCTTTACATTAATAAGTGGATGCAAGTTTCACTACAAGAATTATCTGGAAGCAAGTGTCAGTAAACGAAGCAGATTATTCAAATGACACTTGATTTTTTTCTTCTTTTTTTTTTTTTAAAGGTGTGAAACAAGCTAATTTGCATTGCATTTATTCCAGTCCAATGTCAGAATTTGAGATATTAAAACTCAATATGAGATCAAAACAATTTTCATGAGCTCATAACAAAAGTAAGCTGTAATTGCTTCCTACCAGGCAGAATATTAAGTCATATCAAACGCTAACTGATATCCTGCAAGGCCAACGGAAAGAAAAACCAAACAGTCGAACATAAAATTCTGGTCACATGGGAGAAACACACCTTACACAACCACACTGGAGGGAAAGGGGAGCATTTTCTCTCTTTTTAAATAAGAAAAGAAATTCCCCCGCTCATCTATTGCCCCTCCTCCTGCCCCCTCTGTCCCAATCCAAAAACAAAAAGAACAAAAAAAAACAACAAAACATTTCCAATCACCTCACTTTCTCACTCTCTGTCATCTGCCAGAGTCCCAGGTTCAACACT
This sequence comes from Gadopsis marmoratus, assembly GCA_036023855.1. NCBI lineage: Eukaryota > Metazoa > Chordata > Actinopteri > Centrarchiformes > Percichthyidae > Gadopsis > Gadopsis marmoratus. Next base: position 14,961 of record JAVQJF010034430.1, on the reverse strand, counting down.
TTAAGGCAGGGGAGCTGTGTGATCCTCTCCAGTCCCCTCTTGGTGATCTTGGTACATCCATACAGGTCGATGCCCGCCAGCTGAGTCAGGTGGTCAGCTATGAGCTCCAGCCCTTTGTCCGTTATGCGCACACACTGTCCAATGTTCAGGGTCCTCAGCTCGTGCATCTGCCTCACCATCCGGTTTATCCCATCGTCAGAGATGTGACATGAGCACAGCGACAGGGACTTGAGCTGGTACAGCCCCTGGGCAATGTATGCCAGGGTCTGGTCTCCTATCTTATCGCAGAAGGAAACGTCAAGCCCGGAGAGCCTTAAGGTGCCCATGGCGAGGTGCATGGTCCCTGTGTCACTGATGTTGTCACAGGAGCGTAGGTTGAGGCTCCACAGGGAGGCCATGTGGGAGAGGTGGATCATCCCTGCATCTGAGATCCCCCCACAGAAGCTCAGGTTCAGTACCCGGAGCTTGGTCAGCCCCTTGGAAATGTGTTTGAGTGACAGGTCTGTCAGTTTCTGACAGTCCTGGAGAGTCAGGTACTCCAGGTTCAAGCAGCCCTCTGCCGCGCTGCGGGTCATGCCCGCCAAATGTCCAATCCCCACATCTGAGACATGCCTGCAGGACCTCAGATTGAGGCTCTTGAGCCTGTGGAGGCCCCAGGCTATCAAAAGAAGCCCAGTGTTGGTGATGTTGCTGCAGCCACCAAGCTCCAGCACCTCCAGGTTCTTCAGATACTGAGCTATCCTGCCTAGACTGGAGTCTGTGATCTGCTTGCACAGACTCAGGTTCAAAACTCTCAGCGATGGGATCTCCTGCACAAATGCATGACCCAGCCCGTTATCCGTGAGGTTGTAGCAGCCGGACAGATTGAGGGATTCAATGTTAGGCATTCCCTGGATCACATAGCTCAAGCTGCGGCGCAGGGACAGGATCTGGACCCTCCGGATGCCCCTGGCCTGGAGGCTGGGGAACAGGGAGGGATTGGCCCGGCGGAGGTGCAGCTTGGCCTCCACCCCCCTCCACACTGACTTGTGGTAGGATGCGTCCCTCCAAGCAATACACACTTGGGCTACCCTGCCTTTGTCCCTCACGTCCAGATAGCTGAAAATCATGGCCAAAATTTCCGGGAAGAGGCACGAAATGTGCGTCTCCATTGTTTTTCAAACCCCAGGCATATAAGAATTAATACTCCACACCGCCAAGGCTGAAAAAATGAACCCACTCAAACACCCCCCTTCTCTTGCAATTATGGAGAGGTATCAACAGTCCCAGCTATCCTCGGAAGTAACAAAAACAAAAAAAGAGTTGTTTGTTTCTCTCTTTTTCTCACATTGAACTGTGCAAAATCGATCCAACTCTCTCCAACCCCACGTGATCCGGTCTGGTTGCGCAGTAGGATTCAAATGCATTAAAAAAAAAATAAAAAACAAAGAAAAAGACAAAAACTAAAAAGGCGTTTATTCCTGCCTCAACCCCTCTCTCCGCCAAAAAGAGGAGGAGAGGGGGGCGAAAGGAAGCAGGAGGAGGAGGAGGAGAGGAGGAAAAAGCGTCAATCGTTCCCCCTCTCTCTCCTTCTCTCAGACGACGCTTCCTTGTATTAAACCTACAAAAAGCCGCCTTCTCTCGGCCGAGCGGGGATCCAGACGGTCGTACATTTCAGAATAAGAAAGGGGAAAAACAAAACCAACTCTCTTAACGCCACCTTTTAAAAAACATTTCCATGTTAGCGGAGCAGAAAAGGTAGAGCTAGGTTGGCTTTGTAGGCAGAGTGAGAGAGAGAGAGAGGGGCGTCCTGAGCTCAAAGCCTTTGTCTGCTCTTTTCAAACCGACTTGGCAGGGACCCCGGCACTCTGTCAGCCAGGGAGGGGTGGCAGCAAGGAATCATATGACACTTGCGTGTCAAGAAACGGATTAAACAGCAAACAACGCTGCTGTTGGTGTTGATGCGGACGGTTCAGACGCGACACGACGTATGTTAATATTCTATAAGCGAGGTGGTGCGAAATGAATTTGCACTTGTATCGATCCGCCCCTACCCCCTCCGTGTCAGGCAGTTGGTTTGTCCCGCCTCAGCTGGAACGGTGCGAACAGTTTCCCTTGGAAACCAACTTCTTACTATTCAGTTCACTTTGGGCTTTAACCCTTTGAGCGGACCACACAGGAAAGCCAACTGGAGAAGCCCTTTTAGGTCCCCTTACTTGGCATGAACATTTAGTATTTTCTTATTACGATTTTGTTGTTGTTGTTGTTGTTGTGGAAATACTTGTAGAGTGTCTCCTGAAAGGCCACAGTCGCTTGTAAACAACCCTCTCTCTATCCTAAAACCTGCAGTAAAACGCAACACAGCTCACACAATACTCTTGATAATGTTGGAAACATTGAACAAGAAATAAGTGAAAGTCTGCTTTAATTAATCTCGTATTGGTTTGGTATTTGGCTTAGCGTTGCCATAGTGTCGCACTTTGTGTTAATGTGTGTAATATGCGTGTGTGTCCCTCCACACACTCACGCACACTCAGTAGTAGTAAAACTATACTATGTGCCACAGTTTAGATGGAGATCTGTAAGAAAAAAAAAAAAACCCAACAAACAAGAAACACATCGCTGTGTTACATCTGTCTTACATCTGTGTTGTTATATTGCATCTGCCAATGAATACACTGTGTACACATAGGACGTATATATATATATATATATATATATATATATATGAAGGATGGGGTGTCCTTAAATGACTGGTGATAAAATTAAAAAGCCTGTAAAAGACTTTTTCTCTCATGCATCTCTCATAAAGCACCAAAATAATCACTTTGAAGCTGTTGTCTCACATCTGGCATTGCTTAAGTTTTGATACTTGAAGACTCACTTTAGTCTCAGCTGATGGTACTGAGAGTAAATCAGTTTATATCAATAATAGCTGGCTATATATAGCATATCTTTTCTAAATTGCTTATTTAATCTAACATAGCATGAAAATGATCAAATACAGCAGCGAAGGTAGAGAGAACAGTGCATCTTTTTTACTCTCGAAAAAGTTGTAACTTTCCTCCCCTGCAGTTGGTCCCTGTGTGTGTGAGAGAGAGAGATAGAGAGAGAGAGAGAGCTACTTTGACAGGGGAGCCATTTGCTGAAGCCAGTGATGTGTGGCAGAGTGGTTGAGAAAGAGAAAAGAAGAAAGAGAGAGAGAGCGGAAGAGCTGATGAGAAACATAGAGGCAGAGAGGGAGAAAGAGATAGGAGGAGAGGAGAGGCAACAGTGATCAGGTGAGGATAACAGAGAGGGAGAGGAGCTGCAGAAACAGGCGTTTTTACATGGAAAGCGGCAGCCGAGCACAACTGACAGCAACTCTCTGTCTCTCTTTATCGCTGGTGGATGGGTCACAGTAGTCGTCTCCCTCACTCACAAATGCACATTCTCGGCACGAATGATGAGGTCCGAATATTGCCAAAGTCAAATACACTGAGCTTGTACATTTTTACAAGAAGTATATATTAATAATAATCAGGAAAAAAAATATTGCAGATTTACAGTATCAACCCATAGAAATGTTCATACAGTACGTACAGATCATGAGTAGGCACTCTTATGTCATCAGAAATGGTCCTGCAGGTTTTCCTTTCAGTCATGGACTGTCATATAAATATACATCATAATATCTCTCTAGTTGGAGACTTGGTCATGACAACGACTCTAAACCTTTCCATGGTCACAGGAATAAATGAATATGTTTTTTGCTTTTCAGAAAGATTTGTAAGTAATGGAGCAATATGTGTTTCATGCCAGTATCATGGTTTGGGCCTTTAGTTATTTATTTCTGCTCTAACAGGGCAAGCAACACTGCTCTATTTTACATTGAGGTCCAAAAAAATGTATTCCAATTATTTTAACATAATGTGATATCTCATAAAATTTAAAATATGCACTTTTTATTGAAGGCGTTTAGTGGAGGTCGCAAAAGCTCTTAGAAAGCTCTTACCAATTTATAGACTTTTGATATAGAATGATTTCTAATTCAGGTCATCATAAAAGCACATCTCCCAACATGGGCCACATCAGAGAAAGTTATAGTTGTAGCACACAAATCAAATCTTTGGTGTAAACGTTGATTAGAATACTCTAAAACCTACCAAAGCTGCCTACACGCTGAATAAAAAAATGCAAAGCATCTGAAATCAAGCAAAACTGTCTTGTGACTATTTTTAATGTCCCACTCTGCTTTTCATTTATATCCTGTAACTTCATCAAGGGCGAAAACAAAGCAGTTAACTGCGCTGTCCCCTGTGGCTGCCAGCACCTACGCCCTTGGTACTCGGGCGCAGAGTGTGTCGTGCATTTTCAAAATAGAGATCCTGACATGAATACAAAGTTTTAAAATGATACTGCAAACACCTTGAGTTATAAACAGAGTGGGAGATTAACAGCAGCTCCCAGCTAAATGTGGCTAAATTGTGACTATGGCTGGGGGATTTAACAGGGGTGCAGACAAACACTAGCTTGCTCCATAATGTGAATTGCCTCACCCAAACGTTCTGTTAAACCAAGCTGCACACTGATTCTTGGCCCTGTGAGCAGTTGCATTCACAAATTTGTGTTTGTTGGGTTCAAAACGGAAAATAAAACCCAGCAAACGTGGCTTTAAAACTGCCATCCAGTCTGTAGGAGTTTATTAGCAAACCTTTTAATGCCAGAAGTGTGTTTTTAGTCTTTGTCGGCGGACTATTTGCAATCTGTAGAGCAAGAAAATAACAGACAAGAAAAGTAAAAGAAGGAATGCCAAGGGGGAAGGAGAAAGAAATGATGGACATAAGAGTTGGGAGGATGTAGGAACAGAGAGGCGGGTCTGTATGCCAGAAGCTTCAGCAGCAGTTGCTGAGTCTCTCTCTGCATGACCTGCCTGCCTGTGTGTGTGTGTGTGTGTGTGTGTGTGTGTGTGTGTACTCGCTCAGCATGCACTATTTCTGTTTTTCTGTCTCCCTCTGTCTGCCTCATAATCACAGCTGTGTGTGTGTGGATGTGTGTGTGTGTGTGTGTGTGTGTGTGTGTGTGCACGTCTGTGGTGTGTCGTACCTCTCTAAGAAAACCCGCTGGGCCCGAGCTAGCACTCACACTGAGCGAGAGGGGAGAAAGAGAGGGATGGATGGATGGATGCACGAGGGAAGGGAGAGGAAAAGTGAGAGGGGGTTAAATAAGGAATGGGTCAGAGAAAAGGGGGAGGAAGAGTATTTTTAGAGAATGTCTCGGTAGAGACGGAGAGAGAAACAGAACGGTTGAGCCACATGCTGTTTTCTGAATATTAAAATGGAGGTTAGAAAAATGGGTTATAAGGTATAAGAGAAGAGGAGAAATGGAGAGAGCACAATGTCAGGAGTGAGATTTGGCCCGCAGGTGTGTGTATGTGTGTGTGTTATCTCCCCAAAGTGTTTTAGAACCTCTCGTCATGTGACCCACCATGTGCTTGTGTGTGTGTGTGTGTGTGTGTCTCTTTATGTGCAAGTTTGTGTTTGTGTGTGACTTTATTGTGTCTTTATTTCATGATTCAGGGGGAGGGCTCTAACTGGATAATTGCTCGACTCGGCAACGTGCTTCATCTGCACCCACAGCCATTGCTGGTTGCCAAGGTTATGTGGGCGTGTGTCAACACGTCGCCCCTGAAAGCTGACACCTTCCTGAATGGATATTACCATGACTCTGTAGATTCTCTCTCTCTCTCTCTCTCTCTCTCTCTCTCTCTCTCATGCACACACACACACTCATAAACACACACACACACACACACATAAATTATCCATGCACACACCAACATATGGAAGAGAAAGCCTACAGTACCAATGCCCTGAGATACACTAAGCCTTTGTTTGTGTGTGTGTGTGTGTGTGTGCACATGCCCTTTCACTGTACACTGTAAGTGATGAATCTTTTATGTTCCTTCAGGTGTTTCCTTGCTTCACCGGGTCTTCACCTGTACAACACTGAAACATGGCCTGTGTGTGTGTGTGTGTGTGTGTGTGTGTGTGTGTGTGTGTGTGTGTGTGCCTGCCTCAAAGCTCCTCTGTCATTACTATCTCTCTCCCTGCTTTCTCATTGTTTTTCAACCCTTTCATGCCTCTCAACCATGGGATGTGTATGTATACTGGCCTGGTCACACCATAATTTAAACCTGCCAAATTTCTGTCAATTCACTTCAATGGAATCAACATGATTGGATGGATTTGCTCACTGAGGCTTTTGCATTGAGTTCAGCGCTGGTAAACTATGACATTTGAATTCATGTCGTTGACAAATTGCAAACAGTTTTGACTGTTCTGACCTTTGAAGGGAATAGAGAGTTAGAGAGCCCAAACTAGAAGAAGCGTTCATATTACCTGTATCGTGCTGTCAAATCTTATACCACCCTTGCTCTGTATAGAAGTATAAACTTTTACACGAGAGACACATGGTTTGCAAAAAGTCCCACCAACAGTGCTATCAGATCAGAAAATGGCTTCTATATGTGCCATAGTAAAGGGCATGGTCAAACAACGTATTTTGCTCTTTTAAGAGTTTACAGTCCTTGTTGCCCATGTCTCTCCATCCACCTCCTCGTCCCAATTCTTCTGTGCAAATTGCATCATAACTTAGCAAGCAAGGTGTTTTTGATGCACGTCCATATTCACTTCACAGCTTCAGCCTCTCTCTCACTCTCTTTTCCTCTCTTTCTCATCCCCATATGGCTTCTGATATTCTCAGCAATTGGAGGACGTTCAGGTGTCGGTCAGGATGACAATAGAGAGGATGACACTGACGATGAATGGGGAGGTTTTAGTTGGCGGGAAAAAAGAAAAAGAGAAAGAAAAGCGACAGGGGAGAGGCAAAAAAGAAAGTGGCTGAAAAGACGAATATAGATAATGGAGGTGAAAAAGAGGAGGTGGAGAGCAGATGTGCACAGAGGGAGACAACAGGAGGTCACTGCCAGGAGATGCAAGCCTTCTTTTCTCTGTGCATCGGTCTCTCTTTTGTCCCTCTCCATCTATCTCTACCTCTGTGTGTGTGTGTGTGTGTTATGTACTGCCACCCTGCTCCAGTTTTTTGCACCACACAGGCTTCCTAGGTGTGTGTGTGTGTGTGTGTGTGTGTGTGTGTTGGTCCTCAACAATCCTTTTCTTTTCTGCCAGCTCTGCAGTCTGACATAGGAGATTTTTCAACCGCGTGCTCTCTCTCCCTCAGTAGTCAGCATTTTGGCATTTTCTCAATGCGCTCTGTCATCTGTTGGCATGAATAGGCTGCATATTGTTCTGTGTGTGTGTGTGTGTGTGTGTGTGTGTGTATTGGTGAAGGCGTGTGTTTATCTGACTGTTTTTTTACTCTCTCTTTGTCTGTGTTTTGTGTCGGGAACCATGAAGGTGGAAAACGGCTCATTTTCAATCTTAGAAATTCCACTGGGCAGGTTTTCGATGTGGACATACATGTGCCGTTAACAGAGCTGTTGGCAAAAGACTGAAGGAGTCTTCTCCCAAGACAAAGCATTATCCAAGGATTTAACCAGCATCTATTTGAAGTTTTCACTATTTGTGTGTCACCCATGTCATACCCTCACGTTCACTCAAGAGAATGCATTTGATTAAAATGTAAGGTAGGTACAGGAATTCACCAAGGGTGCGGTCTCTTCTGATGTAGTGGAAATACTGTGAATTTAAAAATGGCAAACAAGCAGGCAACTTCCCTTCAAGTCCACATGAGAACTATAAACGAAACTATAAACCTCTAATTCCTCAACCCCACTGACTCACCAGTGGGTAAGTCAAGACAAACTCATGCTTTGCAGTGAAACAGTTGTTCAAAACATGTAACTTTACTTTAAAGTTTCCAAAAATACCAAATGTGTCAGTGTGACATTTGTTATGAGGCATCCAGAACAGCTGTGTTCGATGGAAAGATGAAGCCAAATGTGTAATTTTGAAGTTTCACTCAGTGTAAACGTTATGTAGGTTAAATGAAGGTACAGAATATGTGATATTATCAGACAGATAATAATTTGATTTGTTCAACCTTAAAGCTAATCAAGGAGGAAATGCATTTTAAGGGGTTAATTTCCTTTAATAGCTGCAGTGTAGGCTGGAACTTAACTCCCCAACTCTGTAGTTAAATTTTAGCTTGGAGGATATATTAGCATTTCCAATAGCTTTACCCATCTCAACTACTCCATCAGACCCATATATTGTCTGATGAATCTAATTCCAATCGTGCCAATATCAGACAGAGATGATTTATTAAATTATGAGTTTTCCCAGGGGAATCGTCTTTATACTGTTTTGCATACTTAGACATTTCTTTTACCTTCAAGGTTAAAAATAAAACCCTAATTAGACTTGGGTGAAAACATAAGACAAAACTGTGTGAGACCAGTGCCCATGACCAAGACCAGTCTGAGTCATAATACCTTTTTGACTGAGACGTTTCTCAGAAATATCGACACTACTGAGTGCAATGCATAAAAATTCAAAAAGTGAGCCAACCATCAAGAGACAGATCAGTGACTGAGCATGCCTTCAAAAATATTTTTTTCACTCAGCAGCTGCACTCCCACATTAGACACATTTTGAATAATCAGTCCAAATTTGGGTCCTGTGCATTTGATTGATGTCATACTTGTTAGGGATTTAATCCTTTGAGTTTTCAGGTATTTCCCGCTGCCACTCGGGGCCTTTAAAGTGCAAGGAGCAGCGTTGAGTCATATCCTTTCAAAATATTTGGCTTCACATAAATATTGTTCTGCAAAGCAAATCATCTCAAAGCAATTAAAGGAGAGGTTAAGAAGATGGGGAGATGTATTCAGTAGTGAAAAGGTAGCACACAAGCAAGGGTAAAAAACAACCAAATAATGAGAGCACTGGGAAGACAGGAGGAAGAATCGCCATGCTTTTACACATTTGTATGCACCAGTCTGTGTGACGAGCAGCAAATCAGGCCAGACCAGCAGCACTTCATCCCCTGATGAAAGTTGCTCTGATTCCCATCATAGGTGTGTGTGTGTGTGTGTGTGTGTGTGTGTGTTCCTCTCTTACTTGTATCTCTTTTCTAGTTGAGTATGAGTGCAGTTTTACAGTGTGTGTATGTGTTATCACAACAAAAGGTTTTATACATCCAGAGGGCCGACAAATTGATTTTGACATTAATTTGCTTACTGGAAGCATGTGCGTATGAGACCATGTGTATAATGATGAGTGAGGCAGCAAAAATGTGTGTGTGTGTGTGTGTGTGTGTGTGTGTGTGTGTGTTGTATGTTGCCATTCAGCCTTTCAGAGTGTTTGCGAGTATGCTTGCGAATGTGTTGATACATGTTGGAGCGTGTGCATGTGTGTTAATTTCTCCAGGGAAGGGATCAGGAGACCAGCGTAGTTTGACCAGCGGAGCTCCGGGGCGCCAGGGGGAAATCAGGAAATCTAGCCCAGCCTCAGTGGCTTCTCCCTGGGCTTCCTGATGAGGGAGTCGGCCTCACCCAGGTTTCCAGTCCAGTGGCAAATGAGGCCAGCCAGAGCTCTCTCGGTTGCGTCGTTTCCACTGATGTGCCAAACATAGTGTGGACTGAAATATTAGGTCAGAGTCCCACTATATCTGTGACATACACAAGGAACTTTAGGCTCTCAGTAGCTCTTAATATACTTGTGTACAGTGCAGAGAACAGGAATAAGAATATGCAAATATGGACACGCTAAGATAAGAAAGTATAAATATATAGCCACTATATGTAGAAAAGAACGTGCCTTTATATCTAAAGTGACATAGTGCAAGAGGACACCAGACACTGTATGAACAAATACACATATTACAAGTGACTGTAGAATAAAAAGGAGAGTACATCATCACAGTTAAGAAACAAGGGAGTGTGAGAACAGCTGGGCGCACTGTTGGAGAGACAGAAAGCGAAGGAGGGAAAGATAGAGATAGAAGGATAGAAACATAAATGCCTGACGAATCCGACTTTCAGACTGACAGAGAGGCATGGGAGAAACTGAGAGAGGAAGGAGGAAAGGAGCTGGGTAGTGGAGCGGCAGAACAAAGCAGAGAGATGTTGCGAACAGATGGTGATACAGAGCGGAGAGAAGTGCGAGAGAGGCTGAGAGAAGGAGGGAGAAAGAGATGTAGAAAGACTGGGGAGGAGAAGTATAGAGGAGATATATTTAGAGGGAGGGGGAGAGAGAGAGTTTTAGCCTCCCAGCTAGAGGCATGACTCAACTTCTGCCAGCTGACAGAAGGACGGATGGAGGGAAGAAGGGAGGAGATGGACAGAGTCGGGGGGGGATGAAGGAGGAGAGGGGAGAGCAGGCGTGACGAAGAACGGAGACACAAGGAGAAAGAGGGGGCAGGAGAATGTGGGAGGAAACAACGGAGGAGATACAGGGAGGGAGGAAAGGAGGATGGGTTTCCGCAAGCCATCGTACATGCAACCACACATGTAAACTGAAAAAGACAAAGAGCGATATATAAAGCCCGAGGCTTCTCCAAAACCTCTCTCAGCTGCTTCCAAGTCCCACTGCATATCCCCCAGGGGTGTGTTTGTATGTGTGTGTGTGTTTGAGGACGATATAAATTTCCCTGCAGACAGCTGCATTTTGGCAGTTTGTTGCTGCAGATGTGGGTGTGTGTGTGTGTGTGCATGTACGTATGTGTGTTATCGGAAAAGGAACAGACATGAAGAAAGACAGAGGGAGACTGAGAGAGAGGAAGATCTACAGTAAGCGGAGCAGGTAGTCATCATGCCAGTGTTGCATCTGTAGCTTTGAGTTCTTTGGTTCTTTCAAATGTGTCAAAGTGTCTGTGCAAAGTTGGCATATGTTCCCATGTCTGGTTTTTTTTTCCTTCTAAGTAGTGGGCAAGGTAGAGGGCGCTCATATGAAAATAATATGACACAACAAAAGAGGAAGTAAAGAACCACATTAAGAATAAAAACCACTGCAGAGCCTTTATTGAGTAGTTAAAGTGTGTTTATACAAACATCTGCCCCTGCGGAAGAGTCCTTGAGCAAAACCTTGAATCCCTGCAGGCTCTAGGGTCAAAGTTCATCATGCATCAAGTGCAACATCATGCTAATGTTGCTGTAGTAAAAGATCTGAATACTTCCTCCACCACTGTTATAGGGAAGCTTAATTGTGACAAAATAGGACATTTTGGCTGAGGACTGCCTGATTGCACGATTGGTTTAGTCTGTGAGAGGATAGACCACCTCATCAGGTTCAGGCTCAGGTTCAACCCGTGAACTGGCAAACAATTTACATGCTTTACTTTAAAAGGGGCGATTAAGATGCTGCGTCTGCCTAACAAGTCAACATCTTGGCAAAAAAAATGAGGATGTTTCCTTGAGTTAGGACATAGACTGAATTTCCTTTCAGGTATCTGGAGCACCATATGCACCCTTTCCTGGCTCTATACACATTTTCTTTTCGGTCTAACTGGAGGGTGATCAATGTTCAAGCGGCAGTCATTTCTAAAAATTGATATTTAGCATTTAGGCCCGAGCGGCTTCCAGGGGATCAGCTCAGGCTTCAACAGCCGACCGCAGCTGCTTTCCCCCTGCAGGAGATAGCTGGCTGGTTCGCTCGCTGTAGTCTGCCACTGTAGGCAATAAAACGTGAGGCTGCTGCTAATCCAGAGAGAAGCTGCCGACTTTCTCAGGCATTGCTCCCTGTTGCATGGCTATTGCTCATATCCTCTAGGGACAGGTCCTCTCCCGCTCCCTCTATTTCTCTCTGTCTTTGTGTATCAACTAGTTGGACTCTCTCCCTTTCTCCCTTTCTGTTTTCCCTCAGCCATCTCTCTTTCTTCATCTCACTTGGCCCAAGTTTGGTCTCCATGGCCTCACCCCTCCCTGCCTCAAGTTTACCCAGGTTCCTTTGGCTGCAGAGTGTGCTGTGGCTGAACTGCTCCTCCTTGTGTTTCAATAGGCACATCGCAGGTTCAGCAGTAAAGCCAACAGAGTCCTCAGGGTGCAGTGTGGCTGCTCCAGTCCAGTGTTTCTGGATCTCTGGGTCATATCCCAGAATAAGCTGTTGGCCTGTTTCTCTTTGGGTTCCCAAATGACAAGACAATCGGCGCGTTTTAATTAGCTGAAATCTCAAGAGGAGAAGCCTATTTAGTCCAATTTGCCTCGCAGATGTCTCAACCGAAAGATCATCTGGAAACATAAGAAAACAACAACATTATAAACAAGAATGTAAATACGTTAGAATACAAGAAAAGCCCTCTCTAACATTACCTTTTATATGCTTAGGGGCCACATAAATGAAAAGAATTTCTACAATTCTTACCAACACATACAGTATGATAGTATGTATAGCAAATACTGTGTGGTAGGATAACACTAGGAGGCACTATAGTGTTATTTACAGACAGCATTTAACAACAGAGCTGCTGCTGATTAGTCTGTCATTATCCTGAGTCACTGCTGTGTCCCGGCCTGTCATTATGCTGTTGTGTTTCAGCTGCTACAATACAGGACAGTGACCAGGGAGGTCAAACATACATGGATACACCACTGTGATACAAGAAGACAAAGACGTCCTGCATCCTGAGCTGAAATGAAAGCTGGATGTATTTTATCACCTTTTTTTTTTAGACATCCAGTGTTGAATTTCAGGACTATGATATGGATTCTGCTATTTTAAAATATGGTTTTAGGACGGGAGTCTGATTGGTCCTCAAGTGATGCACAAAGTTCCTTATTTTGGACGCATGTTACATTTTAGTAGTAACTTTATCTTTAAAGATAGTGGTGGAAGAAGCACTCAGATCCTTTACTTATGTAAAATAACCTAAAATACTCCGTTATAAGGTCCTTCATTCAAACTCCTGCTTAAATAAAAGTAGAAGTATAGCAGCAAAATGTGCTTAAAGTAGCAAAGTAAAAGCACTTGTTCTGCAGAAGGTCCTGTGGAGGTCTGCCCCAGTGACTGATATATTATTATATATAACATTATTAGACCATATGTGATGCATCAATGCTTAATTAGCATTTTAATTTTGCAGCTGGTTGAGTTGGAACTAGTATTAACTACTTTATATACAGTTAGCTACTTTAATGCAGTGGTTCAAACGGAGGCTGAGGGGTCGGGCATCTCCAAAGGGTCACAAGATAAATTTGAGGGGTCATGAGGTGATTAATGTGGTAGAACAGAAGAAAAAGCACAGAATAAAAGTCACTTTATATACTGCTTGAGCGACGCTTAACCTATAATATTATATCATAATTTATTAGTTGATTTATATTTTGAGTTTATGATCTAAATCTGCAAAGTAACTGAAGCTAGTGAATAAATGCAGTGGAGTAGAAAGTAGTAGAGCAGAAGTATAAAGTAGTATTGGATGGGAATACTGTGGGGAGTTTATCTTGGGAGAGATCAATGTCTGCGTTCTACCACATGGGGGCGCTGTTGTCATTGCAACCTCCTCAGCACATCGCCCCTTCTAGACGCAGCCGGCTGCAGATGGCAAGTGGCGAAACAAGAAGGAGACGCCATCTGAAGCAGCCTCAGGGTTACTGACTGAGTGATCGGTTGGACCAGTGTCATAGCTGCTACACAGTCTAATGACCTTTCCGTTTGCCAAAATGTAGCCTACCCTTTTGTCCGATTGTCTATTCACTTCGCTCAACCTGACTTTGACCCAAATACCCGCCCGCTACAGAATATCAATCAGATGTATATTAAAGGCAGCCAGTTCGATCACCTCACAGAGCTCTGCGTGTGCGTGTGCGTGTGTGGTGGGGCAGCAGATGAAAGGTGTGCCGTCTGCTTAACATTGCTACGGGTCTTTTATCATGCAGAGACGAGTGACATCCGATTCTCCACCACGACAAACACCCACACAAACCCCATGCAGGCGGCTTTGACCGGGTTATTGATGCGGAGACTAAAAATGCCACGAAGTGTGATGTTATAATAAACCGATTTGTTTGGCCTTTCGGGTGACTTCTGTCAGTGGGAAGCTGCCTATAGTTTGTCCCCCACAACTGTGTCCTTGTTTCTCATCCAGTGGGATGTTAAAACAAGACATACAGCTTTTATTCTCATTTTCCATTCGACTTGAAGTTTTTACACGCGCAAAATGTGGATCAGTGAAAGACAAATTGGATGTTTTATTCGGGCACTCGTATCGGTGTTCATGGGATGATTCGGGAGCGATCCTTTTTTAAACGTGTGCTTTAAACTATTGCAACTGACATATGTATAATGTGCCATTTGCCATAATATTGTCATAATAGTCCTAAAAGCAGTTTGCAGTCGTTTCTAAAGGCGATGCTGGAACTAATAATCTTAAATTTGAATGATTTCAAAACCTCGGGAGACCAGTTTCTCCGGGTCCTGGAGGCCCCAGTCTGGCTAATAAACCCCCCCCCCCCCCCAGGGTCCACCTCTGGTTGCAGACGCTCTCTTTTGAGAAGCACTGAGTCAGATCAAAGGGCCTGGTCCTCTGCAGGTTCACCGCCCACCGACCCAACCGCAGTCTGTCTTTGACCGGGATATGAATTGAGGAGCGCTCGCTTCAACACTCCTTTTCTTTAACTCCGAGACTTTTCAGAACTCCTGACTGTCTCCGTGTGTGTGTGTGTGTGCGGCCTTTTATTCTCGCAGACCTTAAGAAGAGGGGATTAGACGGTTTCGAAGCATTCACCTTTTATTCAAACAATTTATTCACTTCAGCTAATAAAAGGAATTTGACGCACGTGAGCTGTTGTTGAAGGTTGATTCAGGATTTAGCAAAACGCTCAACCAACCCCCCCTCTCCCCCCCCCCCCCCCCCCCACCTCTCGTTCTTGTAAAGCTCTTTCTCTGCGTGGACACCAGCCAGCCTCATTTATTCTCTATGTTCTATATATTATATAGACATGATGAAGGAGGCCTTGTGTGGAGTCTCGCATCAGGGACTGGTGACCTGTCCACGATCCGCGGGGTCACAGGTGACGTCGCCGACTCTGTTCATGTCCAAAAGCAG
>JAVQJF010034408.1:0-39655 GCA_036023855.1 Gadopsis marmoratus | reverse complement strand
AAAACAGTTAAGAAAATTAAAACTTGGATAGCTACATTTAAAATAATGTTTAAAATTTCCTCCTTCACTAATCTCACTGAGTCCTATTTATGCTGACACAATCGCATGGTGTCTGTTTTTTTTTTATTAACACCATTCAAGAGTCATTTAGCATATGAAAAGCACATTTCAAACACAAAGATGAAAAAACTAATTGACAGAGGCAGCAACAACAATGGTATGTTATGAGTAAATGTTGGAAAAGTGAACCTATGTTGCAATATTTTGGGATAGTGCCTGCCCATCTACAAGTTCACAAACAAAGGGACTGTAATCAAAAGACATTTGCAAAATATCTGTTATCAACAGCACGTAGCTACATACCTAATGTCATAATGTCCCTCAACCAGTGAGGGGCAGGTAGAGGACGGAGTGAGCGTGCTCAGTCCAGACGAGGAGGAGTCTCTCATTAGTGATGCAGACATCTCAGAGAGCTAAAACACACACAACCACAGACAGAAACACATTCACAACAAACCAAGCATGGAGAAGCATACACACACACACACACACACACACACACACACACACACACACACACACAAGACAGAAGGGACGAATACAGATACAGACAAAACACACCAGCAAACAATTAAGCACGTACAACACGGACATGCATTCAGAGAACAATTCAATCAGACAATTTCTCATTATCTAGCAATGTACTGTAGAACCATCTCTGTACCAATAAATCCTCATAATCTAAGAGCCCCTCGCTGATTAACATGTTAAAGAGGACATGCAGGAGTAGCATCGGGTTAGTGGAAGCCTCGCAGAGTCTAAAGAGGAGGGACAGTGAGAGATGATGACGGGTAAAGGAGGAGGGGAAACTAAAGTATTTTAAGGTGTAAAATATGGATACATGGGTTTTGGAAGACAGAGTTAAGCAGTAGACCTGAGTTAATATTATCTCTCTTCCAGCTGGTTCAAACAAAGTCTAAGAATTATTTGTGAATAATATTTAACTTTGGTCTACTGAGTGGTTATGAAGACATGAGACATAAGATGCAGAAATCTGTGCTGACAAAAATGATTGAATAATAAATGAAAGGAACGGCAGAGGGTGGGTGAAGTGCACGGCTTAAATATTGTGTGAAAGTACAGTGGTAGACGCTAAAGGTTCAGAAGGATTAACGGGCCGGGTTAGAGGGCCTAGACTGGGGCTCACCTTGCTCTCACTGGCACTGCTGCTCACCTGGCTGTACTCCCTGTTGAAGGTGTGCATCAGCAGACGCAGACACTGGAAAGAAGAAAGCAAAAGATTGTTTAAGATGATGTTGAATAAAACCTGTATCTGATCAAATCAATTTAAAAAAACAATAGTTAAGCTGAGACAAAAGCTCTGGAGGCCTCAGAGACCAGCAGTCACCTTGGCAGCCAGCTCCCTCTGCCTCTGGTTGGGGCTGTCGGGGGCGGGGCTGCTGCCGGGACTGTGGCTGAGGACGGGGCTCTTCGCGAAATCGTTGATGTCGCTGCTCTTGTAGAGTGCGTCCTGTCCCGCCTGCAGTGTCGCCTCCAGCTTCTCCCTCAGCAGCAGATAGTGCCTGGTCTTCTCCACCTAAAAACACCAGCAGATACAACTTTAACCTCAACGTCTCAAAAGGCTCAAAGGGTGTTTGTTTGGGACTGGTGACATTACAAGTAGGTACAGAAGATACAGAATATCCACAAATGCGACAACATAAATTCTTCGTACAGATACTGACTAAATAAATGCAAAGTAAAGTAAATATATAAATAAAGTATAAATATAGTAATGTTTATATTAGGTCATGCAGTTACATTTAAACACGTGGTTTGCATAGGTGTTCACATGGTCATCATCTAATCCACATCATAATTTAATTGCTGTCGAATTATTCCCCGTATGTCTAACTTTGGTGATCTTGAATTTTGAGATAAATTGAAAGATTAAGAAAATTCTCATACTTCTTTAGCTGAATAAACCATTAAAATCCAGTTAATGACCTTGGAAGTACAAAGCTACAAATAAGGCAGGTTATTTCATTAAAAGATGATGATTTGGATATACATGGTTTTCACAGGACAGCGACAATTTAGTAACTGGTCAACCTTCTGGTTGCTTGTAGCAAAACTGATGTGAAATCATAATATAGATTGACTAATAAACTGCACTTATTCCACTGAAAATACTTCCCCAACGTATCTTTTCCAGGGGTCACCTCCCTAACAAACCTCTTCAGTCTACAAACTGACCTCCTGCAGTAAACTGAGTTTCTCCAGCTCCCACTGGTGGTCCAGGATGAGGCTGTCACTGCGAGGCCTCCATCCAGCCAGGTTCTCCTCTCCTCGAACGTACGCCACCGAGGTATCCAGCACACGCCTACGACGACGCTGCATGCCTGAAGAAAAAGGAAAAGAAGAAGAAAATGGTCTGTTAATATTGTAAATCAAAATACAAACCCCCAGTTGAAGAAGAAATGCTTTTGTTATTTCTAGTGATAATTTTCTGTGATTTCCGTCTCACCTGGACTTCCGTTGTCCGCCACATGGCAGAGGGTGACTTCATAGACTCCAGTGACCCGGTTACTGCAAAAGAGAGATAAGAAGAGAATTCAACTACCAATTTATATTTAATACATTTCTTAGACAGAGCTGTTGTGTAGTCCAGAATCTGAGAAAGACTGAGACTGTATGAAAGCATAAATGTGTACCTCTCAGAGGGCCGCAGGCAGCCGGTGCTGAAGAGGTTTCTGATGGAGCGAGAGGCTGGCAACTTCGCGTCACGGGAATAAAACACCATGCAGAAGTCTTTGGTGATCACTGTTGGCTGAGTGCAGTTCTCCATCTAATTAAAATATACAGTAAAAAAAAAAACAGAATCCATTCATAATGTGGCTGAAGTTCTCTTGGTTTTAAACAAATATTTATTGTCAACATCGATAGAATGTTTTAGTAGGAGTCTACAAAGAACTAATTAAGTAAAAACGAGTCACTAGCGTTACATGTCACCTCCAGTACCTCTAGATAAGCAGAGAGGGTGATGTAGATCTTCTCCCCGTAGGGAGTGACTCTGTTCAGAAGCAGAGAGTTGTGCATGGAGCTGTCCCATGCTGCCTCAAATCGGTAGAAAGTCCTGCAGCGTGAAAAACAAACACTGTATCATTTGCCTGCATGACTTTAAACAAGAAAGGAGTCAACCTGATGAAAAGCATGAGAGCAAATGGACATTTTGTTATCGGAAATAATAATTGAAAAGATAAAAATGATTGTCATTTATACCTATGATCAACTCCCAAGGACACGCTGCCGTTAACAAAGAATAAAGAGAAACAGGACACGAGTTAGAAACTTTTAACTGCAACTGTTAAAAGTTTGAACCCAGCAAATAATACTGATCCATGCAAACTGAAATTGAAGCCAAATAATATTCATAAAAGGCACATTGAAGCAATGTTATAAAGTTACTAAACAGTAAAGCAACTGATCTGTGAGCAACTGACATAAGGTTTCTTCCATTTATTTCTGTTTTTTATTTTCGGTCATTTTTCCGAAAGGATAGATGGTGTCTTATGATGTACAGATTGTAAAGCCCACTGAGGCAAATTTGTGATTTGAGATATTGGGCTATAAATAAAAACTAACTTGATTTGATCTGTCTATATGATGTAGGTTTGTTAAAGAATTAAAAGAGGATACTTTTGTTGAATATCTAGTAGCAAATACACAAAGAAAACATTCAGTAAATAAAAAATCTGTCTAAAAGTCATACTTGTCATTGTGTTTTGGCCAGAAGTATCCAGAAGACAGGATGTTGAGGGAAAGGATGTTTGGATCTATTATAGTCTCATCAGCCTCTGGTGTGTTTCGAATACGACCTGAAGTCACAGAAGCCATGATGAGATTTATCCGGTGATAAACAAGGCATTTTTTAAACTGAGAAAAATGTACTTTGAAATATTTCTTCCCACTAAAATCTAAGCGACTTGGTCAAAGTTGTCTTTATTACTCACCAATAACCAGCTCCTTCACCTCTTTCCATTCAATATCATTTCCTGTTTCATGAGCAATGGTAACTGTGATCCTCCTCTGAATGCCCTGTGGAGTCGAGAGAAGACGGGAAGTTAACAGACTTGTTTTACTGGAGTTCCAGTGAAGATAAAATGCATTCAGATAAATGAGCTGAATGGATTGGGTCTGCTGAATTTGGTTAATGTGTTGTATTTTTCTTTTTACAGGTTTTGAAACTTTAAAGAGATTGATCCCAAGCAACATATATTAGGTAATGAAACTGAACACTCGTGTGCACTATGTAATTGGGAAACATGATGGGTGTTTGGGGTGACTGGTCAGACCTGGTGTAAGAGGAACGTGCCGTGGCAGGGCATCCCACCTCTGTGATCAACAACAGCTGGGATGTAGCTAAAAACAGAGAAACAATCGACACATTAAATGTAAATACACAAATGTTTAAATGAGATGACCTTTAGAGTCACAGCAGAAACAGAAATAAAGTATTCTGTGTGCATATGATCTACTGTGTGCCTCAGTTTGTGGTATTAAAGTGGAAACACAGCCATAAGGGTACGACTCACTCTCCGTTAGCTTCCAGCTCGCAGATCTCAAAGAAGACCATGAGGTCATATTTGGCATGACAAGGTCCTGCAGTGGAGCGAGTCAGAGTGCTGAGCTTTGTGGCTGGTACTGGAGGAAAGACGAGATGAACAGAATGAACCAGACTCTACTAAACTGAACTGACAACTAAATATATTACGTTTCATGAATAAATGGCAACTTTTGATATACTCTCAGGCACATTAAATGTCACCTGGTTTGGATAAGGGCATCACCCTGGGGAACTGCCTCCTGGAAGGTCTCAGCGGACTAAAAGACAAAGAAGCCAAACTTGAGGAAACTGTCTTTCCAGCTAAAAATATCAACTCAACAATTAGTCATCAGCTGGTGGGAAATCAAAGGTCAAATTTCTCCCTGACCTTATCAGGTCTTTGCAGAGCGGAGGGAAGGGCTGTTTTTGATAGTGGCCAAACACCTCAAAGACGATGGGCTGCGTCTTGATGTACTCCACGAAGGACTTTGTCACCTCCACCGTGATCTAACGGAGAAGAGAGGAAATACAACTCAAATACATAACTAATAGATATGTAAGGAAATATCTGAAAAGACAAGTGAAAATATTACAGTAGCAGTAATACTTGTTAGTAATAGGTCTGAATGTAGTGTTCGGTGTTTACATTTTGAACATGGTAGAAGCCCAGGGGAGGTCCTCGGCCCGTGTTCTTCAGCGGCTCAGTGGAGAAAGCTTCGTCATGGCGGTGAATGAAGCTGAAATAAGTGAAGCCGTCATAAAGACTCTTCCCGCACGTTATGTCATCCATTTTTTGCATTTGCATTGCATTTATTAGACCATACAAGGATGAAACTGAAGGCATTAAGACTTGCATTAACAGTAGAC
This sequence comes from Gadopsis marmoratus, assembly GCA_036023855.1. Lineage (NCBI taxonomy): Eukaryota > Metazoa > Chordata > Actinopteri > Centrarchiformes > Percichthyidae > Gadopsis > Gadopsis marmoratus. The sequence goes on along the minus strand of JAVQJF010034408.1, from coordinate 34,182 downwards.
AGACAACATTATTTACGGGACTTTGAACTCACTTGAACTGGCAGAAGATGTCAGCGTACTCGGCCGAGATGCTGGAGGCCTGTAAGACGGTGACTCTAAAGGTGAAGGTGCTGCCGATCTTCAGGTGGGAGAGAGCTTTCTCCGGGGAGAGGTCCAGAGGAAGATCCAGGCCAACACTCTTGGCGGGGCTGAGGGGAGCCTCCAGGACGGCTACATGGATCAGAGGAGGAGACACAGAAATACATGAATCTTGTATATTAGATCATTTCTCTATTCATTTAAGAATGTATTCAGCACCAGTGTACCATGATGATTAGCTGGGTCAACTTTGAAATAAATTAATGTGTGGTGTTTTAACATAGTAAGATTATTTCACCTCTATATTTGGCATTAAATTCTTCCTGTTTGACTTCCTGTCTTAGATCTTTATGAATTGTGAGCACAAGCCCAGGAAAGGTCCATCTTTTCTATTTAATTCCTCCATCCTCATCATCCAAATTCTGGCTGGTGAAGGTTTTTCACTGCATCATGATCTGCAGACTGCTGGGCTAGTATAATTTTCAGTCCCTGCACAGGTGTCACCTCACCTGGACAGGTGTTGTTGTTGACTTCATCGGCAGAGATTCCAATCTCTGGGTTCTGTCCTTCTCCCTCCACAATTCGCAGCTCCTCCTGGGAAATGTTGGAGTGGGAAAGAGCACCAGGACATGACTCCGTCTGGAACTGGAATGAGACAGAAAAGGAATCAGCTTGGACCCCATTTACATTAACATTCAAGAGCAGACATTCAAAAAGAAATTCAAATTCCAACCCTTTGTGTTTAAATGACGTCTGATTTTCATGACTAACGTAATCTGACTTGTATTGGGTGTAGAAGACACATTCAGAGAATAGCAGTTCAAATAGCTCACAGTTAGTACCTTCTCAAACTGTTTGTCTTCAAAGGAGATCTTGGCAGTGCCTGACTGCCTCACACCGGAGCCATAATCAGGAGCCTCTTCATCAGCTGAAGAGAGGCAAAACAAAGGACAACATGTTAAATGAGGGGCACAATCATTTCTAAATACAATATAACTCAGAAGAACACCTACAATAACATGTTCAGCAGCATCGGGCTGTATTTGTACCTGAGATGGCCTGCACAGCCACTCTGAGGAAGCCTTTCACCTCTCCTTTCTCACTGACGATGGCCACACGATGTACCAGGGGCACCGGGTACAGCAGGTTACTCAGGTACACAAAAGCCCTATGGAGATGGGGGAAGTGATGAGGGGATTTCAGTTTTAACAGGCATTTATTTATGTAGGTTTAGGGGAATAGCATCTGTTGCTGTTTAGTTGGTGACAGACCTGCCCACCAGGCGGAACCAGGGGAAACGGTCGTAGAAGGGGTCGCCTCCGGTCAGAGCGTGGTCACAGTCCTCCACAGCGCTGCTGGGGAGCTCTGCAGCACGGTCGTACATTTCTCTCATCAAGTCCAGCCTCTGCCTGCAGGGGGCAGCACAAAAAGAAAAAAGAACTTACAAAGGGCCTGTCTATCTATACTGCATCTGTCAGTGCATGGATCAGACAGAGCTGACGTAAAAACATGTGTTATAGTAGATTTAAAGTACTGTTAGAGAATCAGAATCAGCAGTCAGAGAAGTTCCTATTGGGTGAGAGTGTGAGGGACAGACAGTGCACTTTATACAATTATGAATTTTAGTATTGTTGGAATATATTCTTATTTTGCATGTATCAATTTCTATCAATCTTTTTTCGTTTATGCATATTATATTCAATCTTGACAATGTGTTTCATTTTAAAATCAGCATCAGATGGTAAGGATGTGAATGCCAAAATCTCCATATTTTTATGGAAGAATAATATAATAATCATGACCCTGGAATCGGCTTTAAGAGCCATGTATTCACTGTACCTGAGTTTCTCCAGAGTCCAGTAATGTGTGGCCCCGTTCTTTCGATCTTGCACTTCAACGGCTACGATGGTTTGGGGGAAAGGTCGTCTCTCCCTCTCTTTGGCCACACTGGGGGGCAGCAGGTCGGGGGGCAGGGGAGAGTAGAGAGTGTCTGTCAACAGGACGAACTGGAACTGCACCTGTGGAGGACATACGGCATAAAACACACAAGTGTCAAATGAGAATTTAACTATTCTTAAAATATAATTTCACCAGCACAGACTTTATTTTAAGCCTTACTTTAAAGAAGAGGTCTTATATGGTAACATTTGATTAGCACAGATGACATTCAGGGGCAACTACTGTACAATGCACAAAATCAGAAGGACACTTCCAATATTCACAATAAAAGTTGGAACTTCTGCTATTTGTAATACAACAAAAAATTAATGCTTAAAATAATACTTCAGCATGATCCACCTTTTACTAACTGGATGGCTGGACAGAGCTTACATTCAATATGCAGCATTGTGTGTTACACTGTGATGGCTCATTGTGGTAAATCCAGAATGGCCACCGACAGACACTAATGTCTAGTCTGAAGAGCAAACTCTTCATGCACCAGTATCACAGTAAAATGATGCTATATTTGTACTCGGACTTTAATAAAAAAAATGTTTATTCTCTGTTAGCGCAAGACTGGTATTGTGATTTTATAGAGGGATATCATCAAGGTAACAACAAAAGCCAGATCTGTCAGTCTTAAGACTTTTACAACAAAACCCATGTTTATCGAAGTAGATTTGAATTGTAAAAAACTCTGTTTTACGTTTTCCTAAAAGAAAGCGAAAATAATGACACGTGCGTGACATATCAGATCACAGTGCAGAATAAAAACAATATTTCACAGTAAACAAACACCTTTTTCTTCAGCTCCACACTGATAGCATTGGCCTCTTTGAGGAAGATGGCATTGCCCCAAAGCAGATCCCTGAGAGACGTGAACTGGTAGAAACGCCACTTTCTGAACGCCCACAGAGCCAACTCGGTTTCACGCGGCGTCCATGGCACTGGAGGGCAAAACACAAGATATGCGAGTACAATTTTGACCAAATAAAAGCCCAATTCAGAGATGAGCGTTTGATGAGTCATTAACATTTAATAATGTATCACCTTCTTCTTCAGGCTCCTCTTCTTCCTCGGGAGACTCCAGGTACCGAGAGTCCACTTGTTTCTGAAGAGCCTCCAGTTTACTCTCATAGTCCTGGAAGAAAACACATGATGCAGATCAAGAAACAGAATAAGTGTGTTTAGTACCTGAAAACGGTGAATTCCTGCATCAAATGGCGCTTGCTCTCACCAGCCTCTGCTGTTCCAGCAGGTTACTGGCTTCTTCTCTTTCTTTGCGGTACTGATCTTCGAGCTCCTGAAGCCTGAAATGGATTGAAAACTACATGTTAAAAAAGTCACATAATTAAATGATAGTAAATAATGCAAAGTAGACTTCTCCACACACCTCTGCTCCATCTCCTGCTTCATGTCAATGCCTTGTTTCTCCAGCAGCTCTCTCTGAGCGAAGGCCCAGTCGACGGGCTCAACCGGCGTCTCAGCGCATGGCGTCCTCTCTCGCTCCAGACGAGCCTGCTCCGGGTCGTTGAAGCGAAACACGTGGCTCTTTCCCATGATGATGCGGTTCCCTAAAAAGGCGTACGCGAGAACATAAACGTTCAAAGTCTTAGACAGTCAAAACAGATTAGTGCTATGATGTGATGAAACGTGAAGATTTCCAAGATGACTGAAATTCTTTTGTAGTTATTCTGATTTTCAAGTACTTGTTCCCAACATTGACATAATGTGACACAGACTTAATATATTTCTCTGTTTACTCTCTATGTACAAGTTGCTTTGTTTTATATTTGAAGCTTCACACATACCAGACCGCAGAACAGTGGGAGAGGTCACTCGCTTGCCGTTGACATACGTCTCTGCCTCCTCACACGGATCCAGTATGACACATCCTGTTCAAGAAAAGGTTATATAATTATTATAACAAGGATACAACACATATACAAGATAAACCAATGGCTGTCTTAATTTCCAATTACAGCATTTATTTACCTTCTCCCTGAGGGCCCGTGGTGCTGCTGAAGGTGCAGTGTTCATCCCTGATAAAATGGCCGCTGAGAACAATGTCTTGACGAGTCTTGGCAATTTCACGGCCAACCCTGAGGGGAAGATGAGGCAATCCAATTGAGACAAATACCCAGAAACAGCACAGTATTTGGATTGAATCTCAGATATATTAAATAAAAAAAAAACCTTACTTGGTGATGCCATCTTTGATGTAATACAGCAGACACTCGGACATCAGTGGGTCTTCGTTCAGGTTCACCAGATGAGGGGTCTGAAAGGGCAGTTGTGACAAATATGGTTTAGTGTTTGTACGAGTTTAGACAGATATTGTATATATCAAACTATTGTGCAAAAGTGACAAAACTCTCACCTTTTTCGGGGAGAAGACGCCCACAGTGCCTCCATCTTCTCTCATGGCAACACCCATCTCTGCCAGCAGGGCCTCTCTGCAGGAAGCAGTTAGCATCAGAACAACAATAACGTTAATGTTGTTAGAAAGGTCTGACTTCAGGACGTTAAGTTAGATGTTTGTGCCACTGATATCACCTCTACCATTGTTAACCCTTGGACAAGTTAAACAGTTAAACAAGATAAACAGTTATTATAATTTATCTGTACCAGTTTCCATAACAATCCATCCAAAGGTTGTATAAAATGCAAAAATATCAACTTCGTAGTTTCCCAAAATCATTAGGATTCGTCCTCTGGGGCTCATGAATGTTTTGTATAAAATTTCATATCAGCCCATCTGATAGTTGTTATTTCAGTCTGGATCAAAGTGGCGTACCGACCAGCAGACATGCCACTAGCATGGCTACAAATATGGTGTATTCCTGCTTTTTAAGTAGTCTGGCAATCCAAGAACATAATATATCCTTTAAAACTTTATGTCCACATTCATCTCAAACAATCACAAATAGTCCATTTGTTTAAATTTAAGTGGACCACCCCCAAAAGCAGGTGGGTGTTAAAAGGTTAAGTATAGCCTTCTGTGAATTTCTTGGGGAAGAAAAATATGCATAACATAAGATAACACGCATGAATATTTTTGATGCACCTGTCCATACGGATTGCCTCAGTGCGTCGCAGCTTCTCTTCCCACGTCTCATTGAGCTCTGCGATGATTTTCTCGGTTTCCTGATGGCAAAATTAAGACAAATATCTAAAACATTCTACACACTCAAATTGGAATCATTTACTTTGCTCAATCTTAGATTTTTCAAGAGCCTTTCCACCACATTTCTTTGACTTTTCTATGATTTTCCCATATCTAACCTCCCATTTTCCAACTCTACAATGTGAACAATGTCACCACCATCCTCCATACCTTGAGTCTCTCAATGGTCTCCTCACTGGCCGGGCTGAAGATGCGGTCATGGAGGTTGCTGATGGACGCGGCACGACTGGACAGGGCCGAGAGCGAGGGAGAGGGACTCATTCCTGTCATGGCATTTGTCACTGTGGAGAGATCACCCCCTTGATTGACAGCCTGGCGATTATTCACAAAGTTCTTGTAATCGCACAGGTCTGCCAGAGAGAGAGGCGTTGCATGGGAGTGAGCAAGGAGGGAAGGACGGAAGGTGGGAGCAGACGCCGGGTAATTAAGGAGACACATTGGGGTTGAGAGGAACACGCAGAGAAACAGGATAAAAAAGGAAAACATAGGGGAGGAGTACAAAAAAAGAAGAGAAAGCTCAAATAATGGATCAAAGAAGCAGGTCATTTCCTTACCAAAGCCATCTCAGACAGAGAGAAAAGAGCAACTCAAGCTGATAGAGCACAAAATGCCAAATACTTTTTTTCTCTGACACTGAACTCATCAAACTTGCAAGCATGAGAATGTTATGAGAAAGAAAACCAAAACTATATACATCAATACAATGCATAAAGACCACATACAGCCTGAGTGTTTCTCTTTTTCTTATGTGTTTGCGTGTCCTAACATCTCTGAACTGTTCAGCACAGCCTTTGGTAACGATGCACCTGACTCATAGCTTTAATTAGCTCCACACACAGAGAACCAGGATGTGAAGATAATAGTTCTTCAGCAATCTAAAATGGCGTCCTCCCAGTCAGTCCTTTCTTCCATGATCACTGATCTAGTAAAAAGAAAAGGCACTAAACTGCATGCTTTATGCCAAAGCTGCTTCAGGTTCTTAATGAACTGCTATGGGATCATGGTGCAAAGCGTCTCAGTGAAATATAAAATCCAAGCCAATTTAAAATTGTGTTATTAGGATGAATGTAATAGGAAAAAAACACATACTACCATGGAAACCAGAACTAATGGAAAGGAAAAAAGGAGGCCATTTTGCAGAATTCCTGAGAAAAGAATAACTTAACACAGCAACAAGGTTTAACCTTATAGAATATTTTTGTGTTGCTCTAAATATTAAAGGTCGGCTTAGATTCTTAGAGGCCTTGTCTGACTTCACATACAGTCTCTTAGGAATTGTTAGTTAAGTCTCTGGTGTGGTGGAGGAGGAAGGCCAGCTTGGGATTCATTTCTTTTTAGTTGCAAAGCGCAGGCTTGCTAGAGTTATACACACATTTCAAACCAGTGATGACGGGGCCAGTGCAGCGATACGCTGATAGGACAGAGGAGAGAAGAGAATGAGTGTGAGAGACACCCACACTCCGAGTTAAACTGTCATCCTCTGTCTCAAATGTACAGTCAGGAAATAAACTGCACAAAAGGTCTAAATTCAGGCTTGTGTTTGCATGTGTGTGTGCCTGTATATGTGCATTTTCTACGAGTGAGGGATGCATTTCCCCATGCGACACTCACTCTCTATGATGTCTCCCAGGCCCTGTGCAAACAGCAGGTCTTTGAGGCGAGCCACCTCCTCTTTCAGCTCACGCACCAGACGGTTGTTGGGGTCCTCGTTGATCACGGCGTTACAGCGGATCTGTTTGGCACGATCAGCATAACTGGAGGGACAGAGGTCATCGAGGTCAAGAAGCCATTAAGCTATAAAGCACAACGTCTCAGGCTCTGAATACTGAATTACACTGCCCAACTCATGGCAATATGAGGCAACAATGAGAAGGATGCTACATAAGTTAGCTGAGTGGAAAATTACTACAGAAATAATGGTGCATGCATTTATTAAGATGCTAATCATTGCAAAGTGCAATAAAGGTCAGCAGGCATTTGAAAGGCTCCATAAACAATGCAAAACTACCGAGCTACTGTACATGAAGTCCATTTTCCTCTGTAATATGCAAACCTATGCAGTAAAATGCTCTAAAATCTAATCAGTACATTTATTCTGCAGGTCTTCAAAATGCTACTCCCAGGGAAAAACAACTAATTTAACAATCTTTAAAATTAGCTCTCATTGGCATTTTTCTCACCGGAGGGTACTTAGGGTCTCGTCATAGTTAATATCAGCAGGGCTGAGGGCAGCCACCATGGCTGTACGAGAGTTTCCTCCTAAAAGACAGAAAGTTAGCTGATGTGTGAACTGACACAGAAAATCATTTTATTGTGGTAAAAGCATAAAAAAGTGTATTAATACGTGTGCATACCCAGGTTCTCCCTCAGTAGCCAAGTCAGAACTGAATCTCTGTAAGGAATGAAACTCTCCACCTTCTTCTTCTTCTTGTTCTGTACGCAAAATAAACACAGTTTCTTCTCTCATCACGTCGGAGAAACATTTAAAAAATATTGAATACTTTTGAGTTTGCTGTTTGAAATTTATGATCATTGGTATTACTGACCTTGTTTGGCGCCGAGTCCTGACAGTCGGAAGAGAAATGGCAACGTTAGTTATTTAAACAACATGAAATAAGAATTTGTAACAGTATATTTTTGTGTGTATAAAATACATACCACTTCAGCTAGAGCAGAAATAACTTTCCCCAGTGTAGTTAGAGATTTGTTGATGTTTGCTCCTTCCTGCGAAGACAAAGAAATAAAAGTCAGTCTTATGGCGTATTTGTTCTATCCATGAGTATGTTTTAATTCGGAAGATTAAAGCAGCAGCTTCCGCTCACCTTCAGTCTGGTTCCTTTAGCTCCGGTTGAGTCGGCTCTCTCGCTGCCTGCCAAGTCCACCAGGCTGATCTTGCTGACCTATGATGATAGAAAAACTATTATTTTTATTAATATTAATATCATTACTATTACCATATTGATGGGTTTCTGTAAATAATATTATAAACAGTATGGTCTAAACCTGCTCTTTCTGAAAAGTTCCCTGAGATAAATCAATCAATACGACAACAAATTTATCAGATAACAACACCACAGACGGCCTCCACTCATGTCATAATTGCTAATAGAATCATTTCTGCCACGTACAATCTCCTCAGGCTGCTGTGGAGCAACACAGTTCAGGATAAGAACACTATTCCTCATATTGATTTGTTTGTCTGAGAAGCAGAAAAACATCATGTGTTTCAGTCATACACGATTGCTCGATGACTTCTAAGGCAAAAATCTATGAGCTGAGCTTGTTGCCAGAACCTTTTCTGACGTGTTGTCCGACTCCATGTCGTGTTTCTTCTGTGTGAAGATGATGTTGAACACGGCGTGGGAGCGGCTGCTGGTTTCATTCATGTTGGTAGCAGCCACAGTCCTGAAAGAGAAAAAGGATGCTGCATTAGTGCATATTACCGACTTGTCACTGATTACTGACTTGTCTTTTATTTATGCATCCAAATTCCTCATATCTCGTTCATCTTTTAAAACCCATCATTACACACAGTAATCCAAGGAGTTATCACTATCACTGCCTCTCCGTGTTACCTGGCCTTGTTTCCAGAGTCCATCAGGTCCTGGATGTCGTTGTATGAAGTGACGGCTAGCTTGGACAGATCTTCAACGTAAGGTCCCATCAGAGGGTGTTCCCTGACACGCAGGTTCCCTTTGTTTTTGGGATTCAGCAGGTCACGCACACGCTCGCAGTAGATCTCCATGTAACTCACCTGCAGGAAGCAAAGAGACAATTCTTTTGTAAAATGTTTTTTACAAGTTATTAATCCGTTATCATTACTACACGGTGGCTCCAGGAGCAATAAATGATTATAAATCAAGTGATTTAGCTTCTGACTATCTGATACAAAAATATAATTACATTACCAGTAGCCCCTCTGAAATAGTTATGTTTCCTTTAATTTATCTGAAACACTTAATTAAGTATTTTGATCTTCATAATTTTATATGTCAAGAATTGTGAAACACTGCACAGAAAAGCCTCCAACATGTGACAAACAACATACATGAGAAGTACATATGGAGTTTGACATCACTCACCTCCACAGAGTAAGACATGCGGTTATCATTATTGCTGTCGCTGATCTTGGTGAAAAGGTCCTCACACAGCTAGATAACAAAGAACAGATTGATAGTTGTGGTCAAAGTTGCATATTTGTTTGTTTTGTTGACAATGATCAAAGACAAGAAGATATTTGCTTTGTCAGTTGGAACATTTACATTCTTTTGGATTTTATGTGTTTAATTATTGGTCCAAGCTGTTTTCTGTGTTACCAGAGGTATAATTCCTTGCTGGTCCTTCTCCTGTCGTCCCATCATGGTGTAGCTTTTGCCCGCTCCTGTCTGGCCGTATGCAAATATGCACACGTTGTAGCCCTCAAAGGCATGAAGCAGCATCTCCTCTCCGATGTCCTTGTACACCTGTATCTGGGACGCATAGTTGATGTCCTCAGGCTGCAGACAGAACAAAGGGGGGGGGGGAAATCGATATTTATTGTGAATTATTAGTGACTTGTTTTAGAGCAAATCATTGATTTTCTTCTCTGACTAGCAGAACATGCGTTCAGTTTCTGAAAGCAGTAAAATGCAAACTCACCGTGGTGTGTGACCAGTAAGAATAGTCAAAGTTGAAACTCTTGTTTTCTTTCGGCTGTTTGGGATTCAGGATCGCTAAAACAGAGCAAAAACAGATTGGAGGCATCAGGAAGTGAGACACTCTAATAACCTGCATATTCTCTCATTTCAGTCTATTTACTGTCAGTTTTACATCAACTGCGGAATGAATACTGTGAAAACATTTAAACTTATACAAATTATAAAGCTAAAAACAAAAAACAAAACATTCTATCTCTCTCAGGCCATTTGTCTCTTATATTAAATGATTTTTTCCATCATGATCACTTCAATCCAGCTGTGTCTTGTCATCTTGATTACAGACCACTTTTCTCGATTGCTTTGAAACATTGTTAGGCAAAAGGCAACACAATCACCAAAACTGGTTTTCAAGCAGCACATGCGCAATCGAAAAGGTATCGTGTTCTATAAAACTTTTAATGCAGTTGTCAAAATCACACACGGATGTCTAAAAATACTCTAACATTGTCTATTCATTGGGAACAAGATTGAGAATGTTGTGAGCAGAAGACTCATTTGAAATCTGCATGAAGTGTCTAATCTAAAAAAATAAATGCTTTACAAACCATGTTTTTCTATGTGACAGTTGTGTGAAAAGACCCAGAAAGAGTTAAGTGATTGCATTTGAAGTCAATGGAAAAAAACTGTATTGATCTTTTATGTGCTTATTTCCAGAATAGAGGGATCACCCTGGTTAACCAGTGTTCAGATGCACATCGTTATGACCCTGGATAATTCTCTCTATCTCTTCCCCCTTGTTCCCTGTCACTTCTCTACTTTCTACCTTCAAATACTGGCATGAAAACCTATACATAATCAGTAATGCAATACCATATTGTTTAAATGTAATGCTCAGTTTATTTGTCAATTAGTGATCCAACCTCTGCAATATGATTTTGAATTATTGATGCCAGGGTTAAAGCACATTTACAGGCATATAATGCGTCAAAACCTATTGAACAGAGAGATTTGGCCCAGATACTTTCATCAGCGAAAGGACACACTAGTTCAGAGAGGACTTATTACATAAAGCACCAAAAGCAGCAGTTTTAAATGCACCACTCATCCATTGTAAAAGGGGGGGGAGGGGTGTAGTGCAAGTGCATGTAGAATATGAAACAACAACCGAGCAGGAGCAGATGCTCTTTTGGGTGTAAACCGAATCCACTTCACGCGCCCCCTGTGGACAAGGTCAATATAGAAGCAGCAACATCCTGCTGAAACAAGCACTCAGCCAGAAACAAATCCCAGTGTGACCATCCATCCATCCATCAGCTATACCCCCTTATTCTTTAGCGGGTCTCAAGGGCAAGTGTGACCATAATAACCACGGGAAAAAATAGGAAAACAAGTGTTGGAAATTCACATTCAGAGTCAGTAAAGTTAATGAGTTGCAAGTTTGAATCTTTGGCTCTAATGAGGTCATTAAAAACACCGACAGGCACAACAGGCTCACATACTCCCTCTTTCTCTTTCTCACACACACACACACACACTTGCATCAGCTGACCCCGTGTCTGGGCTCAACCAGAACAAGGAGGTCTTTTTGGTCCCTGCAGCTCGTATGATGAGAGGAGATTAGCGGCGGTCGCTACATTCTACACACACCCACACACACACACGCTGACAGGCTTCAGGCCTGACTAAAGCTTTTGTTTCCTTCTCTAGCTGCTAAGATGCCGCATGCCTCCCTGCCCCTCTCTCTTGCCGCTGCCTGCGGGGACAAATGAACTTGAGGTGCTAAACTTGGCTCAGTGTAGGTTCCAGGCATGAGAGCTGCTGAACGTCGATCCATTTCTGGGCTTCACACACTTATGCCATGAGTAAAAGCTTTAAGGATACATGCACAACCGCTCAGATTGTCTCAATTATTTATATGAACATGTTGTGTTGTGCAGACTGGAAAATTAAGAGCCTATCTAGAATGTGTCAGTTGTTATCAGTTTGAGATTGATTTAAGATGTATTTGCTGTAGGTTTAAAACAACAGAAAGATGTAGCCTATTCCCAGAGGCCTACTTCCAATGCATGGAGTATATAAAAGTAATTACTGTGCCTGTTTTCTATGTAAGCTCTCTATCACCAAACAAACAGTATTCAATGTTTTCAGTAAGTTATTAATCTTGTATTGGGTTTAAGGAGAAAGAAGAGCATCAAAGAAGAAAGTGACTATGTTTTAAAAAAGGAAGGAACACATCAAAGCAGCATCTTACAGATTACACACAGTATGCACGTTGCATACCTGATATGTATAATATATATATAAAAAATAATTTCTGATGCCTTCATCCAAATGTGCATTGTCTTACCTAAGTGTAGAATTGTTATGTTTGTTGTGCCTTTCAAAGTCTTCTGATGGCAGAAGTTTGTGTTTACAGAATAAAATCCAGGTTAAAGTTGGTGCTTATGTGTTGCTTTCAGCAATCACTGCGACAATCTCTTCTTTTTTCAAGATCCCCTTCAGATGAGGGTTAAGGCATAAAAATACTCTGCTTTGAATAAACAATTGTTTATGCCTGATATATTTATACCACAAAAAAGTTAATTCACTTTCAATTTCAGTTAGAAATTTAAAAATATTATTATTATTAATATTAAAATAATAACTAACATCAGAATATAGAATTTGAATATGCAAATGACTGGCTTCGAAATTAGTTGTAATGTCAGAAAATGATGCTTCTACACATCTTTATAATCAATTAGTTGACTGACAGAGAATGAAGCAGCAGCTATTATGATAATCCATATTAATTTCAGTATTTTTTAAAGAAAAAAAGCCAAATATTTGCTGGTTCCAGCTTCTTAGATGTGAGAATTTGCTGCTTTCCCTTGTTTTATATAATAAACTGATAATTGAGTGTTGAAGATGTCAACTTGGGATCTTGGAAATTTAAAAAAAAAGGCAGTTTTCCACCATTTTCAGACATATAATAGCACAAACAATGAATCAGCTAATTGAGAAAATAGTCTGCAGCTTAAATGGATAATTAAAGCAATAGTTAGTTGCCGCCCTACATGGTTTAAATTCAGATTTAAGGAGCACAAAGAGAAAGTTTCCCCCCTCAGCAGATAATGTGAAAACAGGCTTCTGGTGTTAAACTCTGCACAGCGAAGTTCAAACATCCAAGTGAAGTAACAATAAACAAAACACACTTGCAGGCAACACAAACACATCAACTCATGGTACACTAAAGCTTTACTGTAACTCACTTGTGGTGTTTCCTGACATCTGAATGATGCACTTGCTGTCCTTCCCCATCTCTCTGGAGTTGAAGGGTCGGACCCTCACCGCCACCTTCACTGAAGCCCCGGCCATGTTGCAGGTGGGTGCGTGAGCGAGCAGAAGAGCTGAAGATCTGTGCAGCTACACAGACACACACCTGGGACCTGCACAGGCAGATGATGAGAGGGATGAAATAACAATGCAAGCAGAGACACACACTTGCTTTGCAGCGTGTAGGAAGCACCATTCATTACAGTATACCATTAATAAGAACAAATACCTAAAATATACAATTAAAGATGATTGAATCATCCATGGCTTGTTGTTATTATTAGATATTCAGGACAGAGCCTTGTTCGGCTCACCAAACAGCTAAGACCTGACACATTCTCCATGTTCAGGCCCAGAATGAGTCGTGTGTCTTGACACACACACAGCTCCTGAAACATGCTGACTAAATGGCTGGTTCATTATTTGGCAGAAAGATCATCAGCATCCCTGCTATCCTACAGTAAAATGGCTGCTTTTTCTCTGGGCATCATCCCCTGGCCTCATCCATCATGGCTGGAGGCCTTGTGATGAAACTGAATCTCCTCACTGCTTCACACCAAAGAAACTCCCTACACATCCCTAAATATCTATAGAATTAGCTCTCTTTTTCTCTCCGCTAACGATCATTTAGGCTGATTTTTTTTTTTAACGGTATAATTAATTGCTTCAAGGCATCCATCTTCTCAGCCTCCATCGATGAAAAACACAATCCCTCCTGAACATCTCTATAATACGCCATTCTCTGTGCCCACAGGATACATGCGAGGTGAGCGCAATTCCGCAGGACGTGTGAGAAGACATTTGCACATATTAAATAATAAGCCATGTAAATATTGTCTCCTCCATCTTGCTTTGCCTGCCGCACCTCAAAGACAGGCCGCGTAAACAGACACCAGATCCTCCAACGCTGCGTCAGAAAGGAGCTCAGCACACATCAAAACAGCTGAAAGGCCATTTACAGCCGTCATCAGCCCACATGTTGACCGCATTTATCCGGCTGCCGGTGGCGTTCTCTTTTTTCTTTCTTTTTTTTTTAAAGGTGCATTTGGGTGTTTTTGAACCAAACACCCTGACGCAGCGTCCCTATTTCGCGACTCACGTGTCCAAAAGGCCTCGAAATCACCAACGCACACAGTTACTGTTCTGGCCGAGGCGTGACGCCCTTCGGCGGCGATGCTGCGCCGAGACAAACACCTCGCAGGAGCCGTGTCCTACCTCCGCAACGCAGCACTCGTCGACCGCAGAGGGCGAATCCTCTGCCCATTCGAAACGCCGGGATCCTGCTCCGCGAATCTCCCTCAGCAGCCTGTTTGCTTTGTGTCCGTCCCGCTGTGCTCGGTCAGCCTACAGCATCCCTTTCCTCGGCGCATCCATACATGGAGAATCCGCCGGGGGAGAGAGAGACGGGGGGACTCGGCCTCGGCTTCAGAAGCAGCGCTGGGTGGGCTGGTGGGCTGGAGTGTTGGACGCAGCGGTGCGTCAATCAGAAGCCAGAGTGGGAGACGGGAGGAGGGAGGAGCGAGGGCCAGATGGATAAACAGGGTGGATGGGTGGGATGGATGCTCCAGCGGCCGGCCGTTTGTCTGTCCGTGTGAAAAGCAGGGAAAATGGCGGCGCTGCTGTGCCAGGGATGCTGGGAGGCGGTGGTGACATCAGCATCAGCATCAGCATCAGCATCAGCAGCCATGAGGCAGATGCGATGCAGCACAGAGACACAGCAGAGGGGGAGGAGAGGGAGAGGCCCGGGGTGGGACCACGACAGGCCTGAGAGAGACAACAATGGGTGAAAATGAGAGACTAGAGGTTTAGAGTGACAGTAAGACTGAAAAAGTCAGGAAAAGACTGGAAACAATGAGACAGTCTACCTGAAACGCCCATCGCATCAGCTGCAAACTGCTTTTCTTAAGGGGTCAAACTAAAGCCACAGACGTAGCAACACATTTCCTGATCAGTGGCTAAGATGATAAACGTTGTTACCTGAAATTTAGCAATCCAGTGCTGCAGAAATGAACTACGTGGCTGTGCAGAACGTTTTTTGTGTGCAGTCAAACAACAAATGAGCTCTATAAGGCCGAGCTTGAGCCTCTTCATTCTTGACCTGAGAAATAGCAAAACAAGACAATCTCAACTCAAGGTCCACTGACTGGCACGTTCTGCAGACTCCAATCCTGTTAATCAGTTGTCATAGAACTGTGAATGCTCAAACTTTCCATTATTCTGGGCTCTTTTAGGACTTTTCATCCATGTTGGTTTCAAAACTGGATTACCAAGTTGGCAAAACGGGCAACTGTCCTGGTCTGAAAGGCCCCAAGTTCCCTGTGTGTCAATTAGTTTCTGGTGATGATGTGTTCCTTCATCCATGTGATACAGTCAAATGTTGAGCTTGTTTCGTCAAGAGCCAGATAAACTTAGAGACTTCATTTGTTCTCACTCAGAGTTTTCCTACTAAGTAAAGTTTAATGATGTATTCTATTAGAAATAGAAATAAAAATAGAAACAATGATGCATTTTCCAAATTCAACCCAAGAATGTGGATCTTTTCTTGAGAACTGATCATAATCCAGCATCTTAATCCATACAGAGTGTCCATTTATACGAGCAGCATGTGGAAAGTTCACTAATTAGGTAAACAATTACTGATAATTATGAAGAATTTCAGATAATGTACTATCGGCTATATTTGGTGTTTAACATAAGAAACCAATGTCCGTGAAAAGCTGGACTTTATAGCCCGATCCCAATTCATCCATTCATGTACACATGAAATTCTAGAAATTTAATTTAGTTTAATTTAATAATATTAAATAATAAAAGCATAATTCTGCCATTTAAACTAGGATGATTGGTTGAATTGGAAATGTACATGTCCCATTTTGAGGCTGTTTATAAGCGTCACTATTGACTCCCCTGTTGATAAACTTGTATACACATGCCTCTCCTTTTCTCTCTCTCTCTCTAGTCTATATCTCCCCAGCAACTCCTCCTACTGTTTGTGTAGATTTTGAGTGTTCAGTCCAGTGCAAAGGCCAGTGAGAGGGTTATACCAAGTCCCAATTATTTACCAATGGTGTAATTATTTACCCAGCAAGACTGAGACAGGGGCGCATTCTGGTAATCCTACGTGACAAAACTGTGGTGGCAATACGAGACTTACTCAATTACTGACTCACAATAACCCCCAGGAGACGTCATCTTCGAGGGTATACAACAACTCTTGTGCCTTTAACAATATTAACCCCACAGCTTGTTGGACAGCTCGGTACACCCTTAGCACTGACATGAATCTGGAGTGATACGATCTCAGTAGAGCAGCTCAAAACACACGTGAGTCGCCCAAAACAAAAAGCGAGCGCACATTCTCACCACTCAGGGGCTGACAGCATAGTCTGAATTCAAGGAGTGTTTCTGGCGACACTGAGGAAGCACCTCATCAACTCTGCAGTGTGCATATTCCACACAGATCCTATCAAACCCTTTGGACGTTGCTAATGTGAAACACAGAGGACATACTTTTAAATACTTTCCATTATGCATCGCACAAAACCACCACTGCTAGACAACCGAAGTTTAATCATATACTGTTCTGCCTACCTATCCCGTGTAGGTAAAAACCTTTGAGCCCACGTGTGGCATTTTGAACAAAAACAAGAAAAGCTTCTCAAACAAGAAAGCACTTATTACTGACCATAGCGAAGTTTGATGTGATAACAATAAATGCTTTATAAATCTTACTTTGCAAGGGAAATAACTTCAAAATGTGCTTGTGTACACTAGACAATAATATTGAAACATTGTCCATGCTGTGTATCGATGTGTGTGTGTATTGGTTAGTGGGTGTGGGCGTATGTGTTTTTTCCTGTCCCCCTTCCTCCTCTGAGAGAGCAGATTGGCTCTCTGAGAGGAGACTCCTCTGTACAAACCAACCCAATACTGCTGAGAATGAAGGTGCAGACAAAACCAATAAACCTGAAAAACTAACCAGAACTGGTTTAAAGCTGCCATATGCACGTCATCAATATGTGGTCGAGTCAAGTGCAATGGATCCGGAAATTTAAAAAAACAGTCCTGGTCCAAACTACAACAAAAGGACCAACATGCACTGATGAGTCTTTGCGTTTGCGAGACTTTTCTTAAATTAAAATACTGCCCTGAAAAACATTAAAACATCTTACTTGCCACAGACATTTGAAGTGTGGACACTGTATTGGGTGGATAACAAAATAGTTCATGACTTGTATTGCATATTTCCAAATATAGTCTCATCCAAATGGGAAGAGGGCACTGATAACCACCTGCTCAGAAGCTTTCAGATTTTTCTAGTTTTGAAACTGTTAAAAGTTTTAAACATTAAAACGTTAGGGCTACTTGCAGAAGTGAACCAAAAACCTACCTTTCCATTTATAACTTGATATGGTGTTGTGTCCCCTGTTGCCAACACTGAGGTCAAGGGTGCGCACCGCCCCTTGGCCAACAGGTCAAAGACCTGTTTAAATCTTCACCCAACACTCCGTCCGCTTCAGTCTCTTCCTCTGTCGTGGTGATCCCACTCGGTGCATGCTTCTCAGCAACCAGGACACCGGCCGTGATGCAGCGGGCTTTGTTCAGCCGAAGCGCGCTGCTCGCCCAGCAGGCAGCGGCGGTTCTCGACAGTCCGCTGGCCGCGAGGAGCGCGCCCCTGCTGCAGCGACTGGACCGCTCCATGTCCTCCGCCGCCATCCCGCCGCCGGCATGTTTGCTCCGGCCGCTGAAAGTTCCACTGCGTTACCTGTTCGGACCGGGACCCTCAAACGTTCCTCCTCGTGTCTTAGCTGCAGGGTCCAGGCCGATAATTGGTCACCTGCATCCAGAAATGTATGAGGTAAACGCCTTGTTTGAAACTCACTCCAACACTTATAATATAGATTTTATTCGGACTACTTTAAGGAAAAAGCTGTTTTACTCAAGAGCTGAACATAAGCACAATTTGGAGGCGCAGGTCCATTTTGGGTGTTGTGGCTAGACTTGGAATAAAACTTGAAATACATTATCATTACTTCTAGTAGAGTAGAGTAGAATTATTACATTTTAACTTTCTAGTATAATTAATTTTTCTTGACTAAAATTGGTTGAATATATTTTGACACCACTTAAATGTTTAAGTAGACTAAATTCAACTTAAAAGTGTGTTGTGCAGCACCAATTATTCATGTTAACAGTACAATTTTTCGACTTTTTTATGTTTGATTATTAACAGATCACATCAATATTTGCACGGAATCAGAGTTGCTATTTTGCACCCACCCACTGAAGTCACTGAAAGCAACTGGCGACAATAACGTCTGACGTTTTCATTGTGTTTCTTAGATCATGGCTGACATCAAGCAAGGGATCCAATACATCTTTCAGACTGATAACAACATGACTATTGCTATGAGCGGCTCCGGGCACGCAGCTATGGAGTGTGCGGTGTTCAATGCGGTGGAGCCCGGAGAGAGCGTGCTCATAGCCATCAATGGAATCTGGGGGGAGCGCGTTGCAGAAATTGCAGAAAGAATGGGTACAGCTTTCGCACGCATCCATTGGGTCTCCAAAGCAGATAAATGACTACATTTACACTGATTGTGCAATCTATCTATCTATCTATCACAAATGTTTGTAATCTTTAGGTGCCAATGTACATAAAATGGTAAAAATGCCTGGAAGATATTTCAGCAATAAGGAAATTGAACAGGTAGGCACAATGTCTCAGAAGCAGCCCATAACTTACTAAGGCTACTAGAATAAAACATGATTAAACACCTTTTTATGTCTTTCTGTAGGCCATAGCCAAACACAGGCCTGTCCTGTTTTTCCTCACACATGGAGAGTCTTCTGCTGGCCTCTGTCACCCAGTAGATGGCATTGGAGACATCTGCAGAAAGTGAGCCTCAAACACACCATAAGATCAACGTTTTCATGTATGTCATATGTCTCACTGCTTACTGTCATATCTCCTGCAGACATAACTGCCTCTTCCTGGTTGACACAGTTGCATCTCTTGGTGCAGCACCAATTTTTATGGACAAGCAAAGTAAGACAATGATGAAGGATTAAATTCCGTTACCTGCTATCCTGTGCTTGTGTGTGATATAATCCACCTAATATTGCACTCCCAGATATTGACATCCTGTACACTGGTTCTCAGAAGGCTCTTAATGCGCCTCCTGGCACAGCACCCATCTCCTTTAACGACAGAGCATGGTAAGGAGGGACTCTTTACCATGCATGCATGCTTCTATATATGAATCCTAAATTGTCACAACTGCATAAAAGATGAGACCAAAAATTTACTGAAGCAGAAATCTCATTGTCTCTCTGTTATCCCTCACAGCCACAAGATGTTTAACAGGAAATCAAAACCAGTATCCTACCTCTTTGATATGACACATTTGTCCAACTACTGGGGTTGTGATGGCGAACCAGCCAGAGCGTAAGTCCACTGTAGGCTACTGATGTTACATCCTTATTCTCTTCATACCACCTAAACCTTACTTAACTGTGATTGTGTCCTACTGACAATATGCTCTGGGTGTTAGATACCATCACACTGGTCCCGTGTCTGGATTCTTTGCCCTGAGAGAGAGTTTGGCCATTCTTGCTGAGAAGGTAAAGGAACATGTGCCCACTTTTTGTACTTACTTTACTGAAAAACATCAATAACGTGTGTAATTAGTATCTTTAAATTGTGCTTACAATTATTATTCACCACACTATATTTGTCAAAACCTTCTTTATGCCAAACCTTCTTTTCTCTTTATTTTACAACAGGGAGTTTGGAACAGGTACAAATTGTGGGCTTTGCTCTCATGTTTGTGAAGGCTTACCGGGATCTTGATTATTTTGGACTTTAATTAAGCCAATCACTTTTTTGGCATCAACTCCTTTGTTCAAACCACCATTACGAGGAAGACAGTGTTTTCATTTAGCTAAAGAATTGACATTTGAATTTGCCTCTAATAGTGCAGTTGTTTTGACTTGGCAGTGTTGGCACAGCCTCCTTCTAACTTCTTGTCTGATTATCACATAACCCCATTGATCTTTGTCTCCCTCTAGGGGCTGGAGGAGTCCTGGAGGAAACACAAGGAGGTGGCAGCCTACCTGTACAGAGGGCTGGAGGACTTGGGTCTCAAGCTCTTCATCCCTGAACTGGTGAGGTCGACATAAAACAAAACAACATGCTGGGTAACTGGTGTTTTGTGCACGAGGACAACGAAGAGCTTATCTGCAAGAAACAAAACAGAAAGGATCAACAACACTGAACATGAACATAATGCATACAAATAATCAGTATTACAGGTTTGTAGCCCTGTATATCAAGTATCTTAGATACAGGACTAGCACTACAACTCATTAGGGTTATTGTGACAACATACCTCATTGGTGTTGTAACTAGTCATTTTGTGACATGTCATGCAGGACTTGAGGCTTCCCTCCGTCACCACTATTGCCATCCCTGATGGCTACGAGTGGAAGGAGTTACTGGCCTACATCATGAAACACCACCATATGGAGATGACTGGAGGCCTGGGCCCTTCCATTGGCATGGTGAGTTGCTGCCAGTATTTTAACCCTGTACAGTGGATCAATGTATGCCTTTAACACTGAGGTCATGGTCATCAGCTGACCTTTGTGGTAGCTATTCTAGATGTGACCATCAGTATTTTATCAGTAGTGGTGATGTTTGAAAAAGACATTATAGAATAAGTCCTGGATAGAATCATGCGTTTCCATGAGAAATAATGGCCACTTTCATTCCCAGTTCTAACAAGAGTAATGTCATCAGTTTGGTGTCTTTACAGCTCTCTGAATGATGCTGCTGAGTCACTGCAGGCTCTGATGTACTGTACTTTACACCCCTCTGTTCATTAGGTGATGAGGATCGGACTGATGGGATACAACTGTGAGAAGGCTAATGCTGACTTGGCACTGCATGCCCTGGCAGACGCTCTCAAGAACTGCAAAAAGAGCAAGGCTTAAGAAACCAGTGCATACATTTCAGGAATTCTTCTGTGCTTTTGAACTAAAAGAAACACAGGCCATATACCTTTCTTGTATAAGTAGTATACATTTGAAACAAAGGTGCAGATATAGTCATATGGTCCATGCTGAGTACACTGAAAGATGTCAATAAAGTGTGCTTTATTTAATCAAACACTTCTCCTGACTCAATGTGTGGTAACAGTAAGAAATGATTAAGAAAGAAATGTTGCAAAAGTCTATAAATATTAGCCACATTTACATTTATTCATGGTATTTTTTACATGTCTGTAGTGTTTAACTGGCTAAACTTCATTTCCCAAGATTCCCTGCTGTCGTGGTCCGTCTATAAACCGACGTCAGACTAGACCAACGGGAATCAACACAGTCGCATCGCAACTATTACAATTTAGTGACATTTAATCTTGTACTTCCGCCTGATTGTGTGCACTTACACTCGCTTGACTGCTAATGGCGTGCCCTGTAAATCACACAGGTAGGATGAGGTAGAATTAAAAGCAAGATATATTGAAACAATGTCAACTGTACCAGCTAGCTACCATGTCACGGTCACCACAGGCTAACAAACCAACGCTTGTTGGTGTGTAACAACTTACCGTTGTCCTAATTATAAAGTGTCTCGTTGCTTTCAGCTAAATAATTCAGTGAAAATGATCAAAGTGCAAAACGTAAAATGTGTCATTAAGTCTCGTCTGTAGCCCTTTTTCCGCCTACCGTTGGCTGCTGTCTGCGGAGAGGTTGTGGTGCGACATGTTTTCATTTAGTAAGCTAACCTAGCTATGAAGACAAACGCGGCTAACTTTAGCGTCTGTGGGTGGTAAACAAATTGCAGCCTCCGGACAGATTGAGCTGCTTGTGTGTCTTGACCTCTGCACGTCAAAGTTGTGCTTTTGTGCTCGATACTGAGGTAACGTGCGTCACCTTTGCAAAGTTTCGATGTTCATTGGAGTGCGATATAAAACAAGTCACCTTCCTTTCTCTGGCAGAAGCCTCTTCCTCTTGTTTTTGCCAGAAGTCGCCGACACAATAACATTACTGCCACCTACTGTTGAAAGAAGAGACTAACAATCAGTGCGTTGATGATTTTATCATTTCCTCCCCTCACTGAAGAAAGAATATGTACTTTTGCGGAGACCGTGTTTACAAGTGGTAGCTCCAGACTCTTTGAGATCCTGATCTCAATGATATCACCTTGATTAAATAAAGGTTATATATCCATATTCTAGAGAATAGGCCATTTTCAAAAACAACATTTTGAAAGGAAAAACGCAGAATTCCATTTAGCTGCTTCGGTTTCAGGGTGCCGGTATGTGGGTGCTGTCTCACTGTCATGACACTTGAACACAACAGAGCCATCGTTAATGTTATTAATAACACCTGTGCTTTTCCTACTACGATAAGTAAAAATGTCTGCTGTGAAAAAGGCCTGTTGGTTAACTGGGAGAAATGCATTTTACACTAAAAGTTATCCAGTTTATAAAATTCACTACTCATAAACAGGCTTTTGTGGATTTGTTGCCTGTGTCATAAATTGTTCAGTCACACGATTCAAGATTTATTTATTTTTACTGGCTAAAGTAATATCCATGCATTGGTTGGTTGTGTTGTTGTTGTTTGTGTTGTTGTGTATTGTGGTTGTTGCTCGGGCTGCCACTGCTGATTGTATAACAAATTGCCCCTAGGGGATAATAAAGACATCTTTGACCTTTGATATATTCATTGGTATTGGATCAAAACCTAAGTTTGTGTTATCACCCATCAGCACCTCATGTGGAACTGTGTGTGTGTGTGTGTGTTACTATCAGGGGATTTGAACCCAGTCCTCCTCCCTCTAGACTGGCTTCTGGGTTCCTGGGAGTCAGATGAACCTGGGGAGGGCTGTTTTCCCACCATCAAACCTTTCCGCTACACAGAGAAGCTGCACTTTAGCCACGTGGGACAACCAGTCATCAACTTCACGTAGGCTGACACAAGTTTTCAAGCCTGTTTCACCTCCAAACACACCCAGCATGTGCTTAGAAGTGGACTTTTTTGCTTTATCATAGCAACAACGTTAGATACATTCTTTTAAGAGGGTGGATCCTTGCTTTGAAATTTTCAGACAAGGTACCTGAACGTCTCTGCTGCGGTTGAAATGGGTGTGAGTTTGAGTAGAAGAAGTATTTTCCTTGCTATGAGTCAGATTAAGTGGAAAATAGGTTTTAATTTAACTTTATGGCAAATCTATTTTGCACTGTTTCCACTGTACTTGGGCTTAGTGAAGGAAACACAGTGTCTCTAGTATTTAGCTACAGTATATTAGAGTGACTGGATGTGTTCGTCAACCTGAACCCTAAAATAGCTGAACTAGATTTTCAGTGTTAAATTTACTGCTGTGTTTTTGTGTCTGCGCTACAGTAAAACCTGTTCCCGATTCCTGTTGTTTAAAAACTATGTTTACAGCCGATTCGTCACTGTTACTGTGTTTGACAGGTTCAGTGCCTTCAATGCAGAGACCAAGAAGCCTCTGCACAGGGAGTGTGGCTTCATTCGAATGCAGCCGGGAACCAACAGAGTGGCATTCATCATCGCACAGAACTCAGGTAGTTTCATTCATGTCACAGCAGGAATCCTTTTTTTTTTTAACCAGGCTAACACTTGTATTTTTGGAATATGCTGTAATGTCCAAAGGGTCATTCCAGATGTGCAGAGGCTCAGTATGTAAAGGATTTTCTGCTGGAATCAGTCACTTAACATGGATATGAAAATGTTTTTAACATGTATTTTGCATTCATTATATTATATGTGACTCAGGGCCATAGTGCAAATACTATATTCCAGACAAATATGAATAATTATGCCTGTTTTGTCTTTTCCTGTCTTTAGTTGTGTATTTAAGGTAATCATTTATTCATGAGAGTAAATTATATACACTGTTTTAAAACAGTTCTTTATCTGGGTTTTAAGACCTTATTGCTTAGATAGAGAATTACTTTGTCACCAGTATAAAATTAAATTGAAGTGTGTGCGTATATAATTAGTTTTTAAGACAGTAAGTCTTGTCTACACAATCACACACACTCTTCACATGTTTTTTTCTTAATTTCTTGAGTTCGGTGTGTGTTTTTGTGCAGGTCTGGTGGAGATTGAGGAGGGAGAGCTGATGGCGAAGCAGCTGAACCTGCAGAGCCAGGCTCTGGCCAGAATGTCTTTCGCCAGGGAGCCACATGTGCAAAAGGTAAAGCCGGTTATTAATCAATATTAATTACTTTGTTTAATCACTAGGATCAAATCTGTGTAATATTTCTGCCCAAACAGTCCACAAAACATCAGCTGAACCTTTCTGTGGAACTTTATTTTAATCAATAAAATAACTTTATTTGCTCCTTTTGTGCCAGTGACCTCGCCTGCTCTTTTCCATCTGTCAGATTTCTAGAGCATTTCAGCTCCGACCAGATGGGAGGCTGGAGCAGACAGTTTCCATGGCAACAGACAACCAGCCACTGATGCAGCACTTGCACATCATCTACCGTCGCTCATCTTGACCCATCGGCCCGGCAGACTTCTTTTATATACAAATACTTTGGTCAGGAAAGATAATTGCTGCTAAAGTTGAGTAATCAAATGTAAAGGTATATGATGGTTTCATCTTATGTGTAGAATGTGGTAATGTGTTAGATCAGAGTTCCTGAAAAATGTAACCATTAAAACATACGTTACAAACAGTAATAACTGGACATTGTTTAGGCACTAGAGTGGGACAGACCAAGAGTTAATATTACCATCTAATTCAAACCGTGAATGTTAACATTCAGTGTTTCTCACCAAAACGCATTGTATGTATCCTTGATGTCTAAAAAACATGTTGAGTGTTTTTCCTTCCTCATAAAACATTTGCAATGATGTTTTTTAAATCCTGTAATTTACATACATTTACTGGAGTCTTCGTCTTTCCTGTCATTGCTGTCACACTGAAGCATAACTCCACTCACACTTTGGATGGAGTCCCAAGATTTAGAAAAAAAACAAAAATAAGCATGACCCACTCATAGAGAAATGGCTCCATAGCACTTCTAGAGGTCTACAAGGGGAACCTTTAATCTAATAAAATAAAGATTTCATATTGCATTTCTATTAAGTTGTGTGAATAAGTCTTATGGGTTCTTACTATGGGTTATCTTAATATTTAATCTTGGAGCTGTAAAGCTTATACTGCACTGCTGAATGTTCGGTACAGTTTCCTCTTATCTTTCATTGCACATTTATAAGATCAAACGTTAAAAGTAACTTCTGTCCTTCAGTGTCCTTCATCCAGAGTGTAAAATTCAGGGTCGCAGCAATGTTCTGGGTGTTACGGTGAGACTGTAAACGTGACCCTTTGAGATTCAAAGAGTCTTGTCATGTGTTTCAGGATGTTCAAGTTTGGTTTGTCTTTCAGGTATAGACGTAGATGTTACTATGTGGGCTATGTTAAAAGAAAGTTATTTGACCTGCATACCAGTTTGTTTGGTTGTCATTTTCCTTTTCTTCATTTCCTTACCGGTACTCCAAATGAAAAGCCCAAATGCTTTTAAACTGTCAAGATAAGCTCACAATAAAGTATCATTAAATGATCAACATAGGTACATGAAGAATTTTAAAATTTATTATGGATTTTTAAAAAAAACAAACATTTATAGACACTGAAAGTGACAACCTTCAGGCATACCATACAACTATCCCATCTTTATGCTGCAGTGGCCTCAAGTGTTAAGTCAAAATAAAAAAATATAATTTTTACAGATTAAAAAGGAAATAAATATCAAACAATATGGCTGCAGTACGTTCTTTGGCCATAAATGGGCAAAATGAGACCAACATTTCTCCAATTCAAGTGAATTGTCTCTTACACTGCAGCAGAAGGTTTAATAGGTTGCAAGATTGTGGATCATATTTGGAAAGAGACACCGTTCGTGCTTTGGTAAAGTACACTAGTGTAAATCAAACCCAGGAAATGTGAGCAGTTGGTACCACCTGGCGTCGCTCTCAGGCGTAAACTCAGTCGTGAGTGAAACACCGTTGCTTCTTTTCAGACTCTGACAACTAACCAGACCCAGTCAGCTGAGCACCAATTCTCATTACTTTCACCTTCATAACTCTTTCAGGCACATTTTCTGAGACAAACATCACATCATTCTCAGGAGTGCAAACAGCCTCCCATTGCTCACATTCAGCCTGAACACCATCATACAGTACAGTTACAACACTGGAGAAGCTTGTTTACAGCACTGGTGTAAGCAGTGTGACAACATGTAGAAGAGGTGGAGTGACACACACACACTTGTTCCATTGCCATTTATGCTCTTACATTTCACTGTGACTACTCTTTAGATGAAGGGTAGTCACTAACAGACTTAGCCGACACTTGAGATAACACAAACATGATGCTGATGAAACATTTGCCGATGGCCATTCAGCGACAGACACCCCACCGTCAGGCACAGCGAACGTCGCCACTCCATCGTTTATTGACAAGTCCGAGATTTCAATCTCACATCAAACAATGATGATGGCTCCTGTGCGCTTCTTCTCAGCTGTTCATGGTTCCTTCATGATGTAGATGTACATTGTAGTGAGGAAGTACTTCAGGGACTCCATGACAGAGAACAGCCAGTGGTGTTCAGGGGTGAGATCTTTCTTCACCACACATTTTGTGATCTCTGCCTGATAAAGAAAGGACATCAATATTGATATTTTATTCATTTTAATGTGTTTACATTTCAAATATAAGGAGACAGATGCACTTTTCCAGCAATGAGCTTCAGTTGGACGCTCCGTATCAAAAAACAAAAATGTGTTTCCCCAAAAACAAAATGGCAGCACTCCAGCATGCCAATATACTCAAAATGGCAATGCCAACATTGTGATAATGTTTCTAATGTTCATCATGTTAATGTAGTGTGTTATCATGCTAACATTTACAAATAAAACAAAGTACAGTGAGTGAGTGACTATACACACTAAATTATATAATTGTATGCTCTGTTCAAGGCTTCGCACAGAAATGTGTCTGTACTTTTATCAGCCTATTAGCTGTAAATAAAAGTCACCAAAATATCAAGATATAAGGTTATTCTTTCCATTTAATTTGTTTAGTTTTGTTTTCTTTAAATCACTTGCGTGCTGTTTTGAGGAAACCATCACATTACAAGTAGGCATATATGACTTTGAACAACCCATTCTTTGCTGTCCTTTAACCAAGTGAAGGCCACAGACACATTACAGTAAATCTTTGCTGCACATTAGACAACATTAAGTTAGAGTATGTTTAGAGGCGCTTTCTGAGCGAGATACCATCAGATTGTATGCAACTCCCCTCAACTCTGATTATCAGAGCTTATGAAAGCAAACTGAGCTCTGATCCATAAACAAGATAAGAAATTGGTCATCTAGCTTCAGCAAAAACAATGTACAAGCAGAATTAACATGCTCCCCCTCCGTCAATGTCAACTTAATGTCTCAAAAAATTGTCTCGGCAACACTAATCATGCAGCAGCATTCATCACATAACAATCTGAGAAAAAAAAAACATATACATGGGAAAGACTTCAAATGGGAAAGTTCCCCTAAAATCAAAATGCATAACATTTCTTCACAATGCTACTCATGCTTCATGTCCTTAAGTAATCATGAGTATCAGAACGTACAGCAGCGATCACTTACCCACCCGCCCCGTCTCTTCAGCCAGGGAACCAGATACTTGCGGACAAACTGGCCCAGACTGTCCACTAAGATGTGAACAGTGGTTGGATGGCCTTGTCTGACACAGTCTACTGCCAGGGCTCCAGCTACTGCATACAGGGACACCACCTTACCCCATGTTATACCTGCAGCCAGATAAACAGAATCACTGGGTTATGATTATGTCTGATAGATGTGCAAGCCCTGATGCTCGTCATTAAAGTATATATTGTGTTTTGCTTATTGAAAATTGTCTTGGATGTTTGAGCTTCACTCTGCACAATGATGTATGTGCAGAAGCGGTTTTAAAATTCACCTGCTGAAGGGGGACCATTTCTCTGGAGCTGCAACAATTAGTCATTCATTGATTAGTAGATCAACAGAAATTAATCTTTAACTAGTTTGATGATCAAATTCGTTAAGAAAAAAAATTCTGGTTCCAGCTTCATAAATGTAAATTTTTCTGGGGGGGGTTTTATGATTGTAAACTGAATATCATAATTTTAGCCAAAAAGTATCCTCACCTTTGGCTTTGGGAAATTGATGGATATTTTTCACATTAGTTTGATTAAACGATGAATCAAGAAAATTGACAGATTAAAAGTTAATGAAAATAATTGTTAGTTGCAGCTCAATCTGAGTTTAAGACCTGTACATAACAAGAAGGAACTAGTCTGGAGCCAATCATGGTTCAGTATGCAACTTAGACAAATATAGTAGTAGTAATAATAATAATAATAATAATAATAATAATAATAATAATAATAATAATGTTGAAACACAAAACCCCCAGAACACAGCCTGAGAATGGACATGTCAATGAAACAGTTTAACCTACAAACTGAATAATATTTGCATATTTATAAACACATCAACGAAAGCAGAGATTTAATTTCAAGATTTTTTTGACTAGGTAAAAAACAATTTCAGATATACATTATTAGCCAAAGCAGAGTATTTGTATACATCATGTCTGGAGGGGATCTATAAGCTTCAGCAACAATTCAGATTCTGTCTTGCAGCCACACAGCAGTTGCATGATAAGTGAGAAGGCAAAAATAAAATATAAATAAATAAGATTCACACTTTATTCATTACCAGCACTTCAAGCCTCCGCGGTGGCAGAATTTCCTGACCGGAATTGATAGCACTGCCATATTTATCCTGGCATAAACACTCTTTTCCTGTTCCCGTGGGTGCCGATCCCAGTGCATGCCAAGCATCAACATCTATCTCCTCTATGGTTTCTCTTTCTTCCGTTACATATTCTGTGACCCGACACAAAGCATGTGGGGCATTCGGTGGACCTTGAACTGCAAATACCAGGTTTAAGTCAACAAACGGTGCATATGTGTTAATGTAGCCGATAAGACGCCAGTTAAATTAAAGAGGGTGAGACTGTGCTGCCTTTGCCAAGAGGTGGGTGAACACGGATGCAGTTTCTACTGCGGGGAGGTCAACAGGTTCAGAAAATGATTTTGCCTTCACCACTAAGAAGCAATCAAGAGTCATGAAACTGAAAAGAGCAAAGCCATTTCTAGGTACAGTTTTCAGGGCAGCAGGGATTGTTATAATGACCGTCCATGATGCAGTGCAGGGCCTAATGGCATTAACCCCCTTAGGCCCGCTTGTATTGTCATGACTAACTCAGAGATGTCCTACAGTGTCATGACTGTGGCTATAAGGAGATAGAGCTCTGGGCAAGCTGAAATAAGATAACTGTCTATGGAAGCTGTCAGAATACGTCACATCTCACTCCCTACTGAGAAGCAGGCCAAGAATAGAGACTCGATCGTCAGGAATAAAGCTGGAGGAGAGGAGGGTGGAAAGAGAAAGAACAGAAGTGGGAGGCTGGCGAAGATAGATGGAGGAGAGACAAGCCATGTTGATTTTACTGAGGCCGACCACAGTACAGATGGCCGCTCGACCGCTTCCAAAAGAATGTGTGGTTATGATACGTTGATTCACTGGACATCATTCCCTTGTGCTCTCTAGATTCATGTTAAGCACTTGGAGGCATAATAAGGCATGACAAACAGTTAAAGTGGTAGTTGTAAAACAAATTACGGGCAGCAAGAAAAACATTTTTCTATTTATATCCAGGTTTCAACCCGTTCCAGAAGGCTGGGGCAGCCTGGGTTCACCAGTTTGTTATTCTTCAGGAGGAATCCCACGCCGTTTCCAAAAATTGCACAGACGTGACGTCAAAACAAGCACGAGCTTTGCCAGAACACAGGCATGAATATTATATTGAGCAAGTCCGTTTTTGATCTTACCTGGAAACCTGCCAAATTTGAGTTGTGCATCACACTACAGCCAGACAATCTAATCTATCCCAAAGACCTCAGAGGAGATAAAGTGGCTTTTTTTGTTATGCTTCAACATGTCAGAGCTTCTTACAAGCCAGCACAAACAAGTTCAAGTCAAGACCTGCAGTCTAAAAAAGGGGCTCAACACCAGTCAAGTGAAGTCAAGACCAAGCTAGACTGACAAAACCGAAGTCCTCTCTCAAGACTGAACAGACATTTAAATGATTTAATAATTATTCATTCTGGTTTTTTTATTCATTGGCAATTTACTGAGGACAATGCATCAGGTGTAAATGTGAAATGAACAGCAAATCAGTCTAAAAAGGTAGTGGGTTAGTGTAAAATAAAGCTTGAAAGTAGAGATAGTTACTTTACCTAATAAAGGTTTCGATACATTCCTCCAATTCCAGGTCAGCATCTGGAACATGTCTGATAGACCAATTACTATACTACCATTACTAAATTACAGAAAGTTATAAATATACACAACTTAGTTTGAGTGCACTTTAGGTCACCTCTCAGAGTGCACCCTCACGTTACACCTTTATTATCCATCAAAACGACTTTCTCCCTACTAACACAAGACTAACAATTTACAGCCATGCAATTTGCATGTTAGAATGCCAACACTAAACACAAAGTACAGCTGAGGCTGATGTCAACAGTTTTGCAGGTATAAACCAAAGTATTGGACAAGGTGAAATTTGGACCTGGTGGTGGTAGGAGATGAAAAGCTAAGGATCATTAAAGGGATTACTTGGTAATTGGTTTTGCAGGGGACACAGATCTATCCACTAGTTGTCGAGAAATTTCACTCAAAAAAAGCAAATGTCAACCACATAATGGTGCTAGAGGAAAAGCCAGTTGATTGAGAGAAGGATTCATCCTCTGGGAACCATGAATGCCTGTACCAAATTTCAAGGCTATCCATAGTGGTTGAGATGTCAGTCTGGACCAACAGACCGACATGGCCATCCCTACAGTCACATCGCTAGCGTGGCTAAAATGTTTTTGAAGAACTACCAATGTCTGCAAACAATTTTCAAAAAAGAAAAACCTAAAATGGACTTTGTCACAACACAGGACCAGAGTGGCTAAGACACATCCAGGTTCAGAAAACCTACATGCGCACGTTAGACCAAGAGTGGGCAGAAGACCGATCAGACACCTTGATCTAAAGAGATTTGCAACGTCACAATAGCTAAATCCGTGGCTTAAGTGCTTATTCATTCAAATAAAGATCATGGGGGAAATTCGGGATGTGGAAAAGAACATGTTTGCGATTCAAAAGGAGTGACATAATATTACAAGATTAGCAATTAACTTCACTGGAAATGTGATTAAATTGCACATTGCTTGGGCTATACGATGCCTAAATTCCAACCACAAAGTATATAACATATCACTTTAATCCTCAATTTAATCCATTCCCCCAAACTTTCAACTAATCAGTGCCATCTGTTAAGGAAACACCCGGGTGTCTAAGCTTGGTCACTCTATAGCTGTAGGAACAACGGTGCGCTTTGGATGAAGTCTCACTCTACTTATTATTCACACCCACTCACGTTCACTGAAAGCACCTCTCGGCCAAAAGAGCCTGATGGAAACTGCCGAGGCACGTCTGTTTAACCACAGTAACTGCCTTCATCAGTAGCCTGAGACAAGGTAGAAGAGTAAATCACTTCCTGTGCTTGCAGATCTCCTTTTGTCTGAAGGCTACACGGTTAGTGTCCACCTTACAGTGTGCTACATCGTCAACACCTCCAGCAACAGCCGTGTACCTGTTGAGAAGATCTCTGTTGCCACGCCGATGAAGGCATCCGAAACCATGTTCTCCATGGCAACAGAAATGTTGAGCTGCCGCGCCACGTTCCTGTACAAGCTGGGCTGTATACACTCCAGCTCGTCGCCTAGGTAACAGAGGGAGAGAGCGCAGACAGGAAAAGAGAGAAGCATCAAAAGTCCGTTAGGAAGACCTTGGTTAATCTGAGTGAATGGCACAGAAGCCAAAACACAGATTCAGCATGGACAAATTTTGTAAGCACTCGGTTATACAAACTATTCAAACTATTCATTCTGCTGGTGGAGGGTCACTCCGCTGTCAGGATGTTAAAGTCAAACATGCGTGTCTCTGCTGGCATCTCTTAAGACGACGCCGGGCACTTCAGCTGCTGTCTTAAGTGAGGCAAGTGTTCCAGATGTAACCACATGGTTCAAGCTGTTCTCACACAATCCTTCCATTTATCATTTGCCCCTTGTGCTCATCATAGCTTGATATATACAGTGTAATATGTGGACATCGTTTTAAGTCTACAGAGTTATACAGTCTAGTTTCTTATGTTTCACATGCATCAATTATCTCCTCCAGCTCTGTTGAGTCATCTCAGTCTTCAGCCTACCATTATCTAAAAGTAGATTAGAATGCAGCAAGTCTGCTTTTTAGACCCAACAGGATGGATCATATCACAGCTGATGTCACACTAGATATGTGAATTTGTTGACTTCTTTAAAAAGAAATTAATTGGTGACTATCTTGTTAGAATGCAGATAATTTAATTTCCAGTCTTGAAATGAAAATGTAGGTTTAATCTGAAATCTGCAATAAAGGAAAAATAAAATACACAAACTTTTGAGATGGCATTTTTTTGGTCGCCGTAACCTGTGCAAGTAGTTACATGGAATCTGCCGTTTGCCAAGAAGATCCAAACAAGTCAGTGATAACTGATAATGCACCTCTTATTTAGTTTTATGTTGCAACAGTTATCACCTCCACCAAGGAGGGTGCGCCGTCGGTCCAAAACAAAACAAGACAAAACACCATCTGGCACATGCTATATTCATATTAAAAACACAGATGTAATGTCCTCTGACTGAGACCTTTGTTGCATCCCTCTCCTTCATTTCCCACCATCTCTCCACCACCTATACAGCTTTAAATGATAAAAAAAAAAAGCATAAAACCCTCAATTACATTTATGTAAATATAAAGCTTTGTTAAATATTAAGACTGAAGTGATACTGAAAACATAGCTCAATAGTACACCTGCTGCAACTGTCACAACTTGAACAAATCAAAGAAGAAACCAACGTGGCCAGTTAATCTCACTTGAGCTATCCTCTCCTGAAAATATGAGGTTCAAAATGCACAACGAAATAACCAGCATGGCCTTGAATGTGCGTACATGTTGCTATAAGATGTCATTTTGCCCTTTGAAGTCTCTCGTTCAGGTTTCTCTTACCAAGACAGAGAAGCACCAAGGACACTTCAGCGAGAGATGCATTCGAGGGAGAGAGGTTGAGTTCGGTTTTGGACCACCCCAGTCCATTCTGGTTGAGTCTGGACAGTACGTAGTCTCTGCACAAGGCTTTAGACTGGGACACCAGCTCCTTCTCTGTCAGCGACCGGTCAAACACATCCAGGACCTCTGCGGCAAACGCAGAGGACCGCCGCAGGACCTCCATGTCCTCCTGCCAGGGATCTTGGTCAGAGAGCGTCTGACCTCTTCGGATCAGCTGTGTCCTTTCTTTATCCCAGAGGAGGTTTAACAGCGGGGACAATATGGCAGCTCTGAGGAAAGAAAAGCCCAAATTTAGAGGCAGCTAGAGAGAGAGAGAGAGAGAGACACACAGAGAATCGGTTCTTTTTAAAACAGCATGAATTACTTAATCTTGAAACGTCTCCGTCGTACAGGGAGAGACAAAGACACTTTCAACCAACACACTGGTGCAACAAAGTAAAGCAGCTTTAGCGATTAAACTTAACCACCATTGCAGCTCCTTGCTGCCACTGCATGCATTGTTACATTTACAAGGACGGCGGGTATAAACAGAATCCAAATCAAGACCAGAAAGTTACATAAGAATATGATGGAGGCGTTATTGTTGTGAGTCACACGGTGGGACAGTCAAGATGTTGCTACACTTCTTGGATTATGCAACAAACCAAACTGACACCACGGGATGGCGAGAGAAACACACTCGCTGGGGGGGGGGGGGGGAA